>PVLD010000370.1:0-302224 GCA_004027595.1 Dinomys branickii | reverse complement strand
CCGAGGTTCCGGCATTCACGCTCACCAAGTCTGTCTCGAGCTGGTGGTGTTTATTAAGGAGGTTCGCTCCCTTGCTGCTCACCCGGTCGCCATCTTCCTGAGTTCCCTCAAGTCCCGGTGCTGAGACCCGAGGGCAGCAGGGCGCGCGCCTTCTCCGTAGCTGGTGCCTGGCTTCCCGGGACCTCGTCCACGAGGGGCTCGAGATCGCTATTATTAAGCATTTGTTTAAGTTATCTTCCCTTTAAGGGTTTTCACTTGTTCATCCTACTCCTTTGTTTTTTTTGCTTTTGCTTATTTTGATGTTTAAAGGTACTGTTTATTAAAGCAGGACATTGTTGGTATTTGCTCAAACACCAGTACTTGTGGCTTAAAGGTTTACCCAACAAAATGATCCCTGGCTGTCTTCTTAAAGTAAAGCAAAGTACAGCACAGATTATACTGTGGCTGTACTTGGGTTTATACTCCAGTTCTACCACTTCCTAAGTATAAGACCTTGAGTAAATCATATCGGCATCTCTGAGCCTCAGTTTCTTCATGTGTAAAAGTGAGATTTCCAAGTTTATTAGGATTTTTGTGAGGATAAAAACAGGCCATGCTTATATCAGGCATGGCGGTGCATGCCTGTAATCCCAGCACCCAGGAGGCTGAGGCAGGAGGATCACTGCAAATTCGAGGCCAGTCTGGGCTACATAGTGAGACCCTTTCTCAAAAAAATCAAAACAACAACAAAAACAGATAATACTTAGCATAGGATCCAGTGTATAGTAAGGGTTAATAAATGTAGCTACTAACACTGTGCCTAGACAATGTATAATCAAGGTTAGATTCTCAGTAGGGAAGAGGGTAGCAGAGCTGGCTTTATGCCAGCTGAGAAACTAAGCTAACAGTTATCAGTTGCCTACTGTACATGAAGGACTGTTTCATGTTCTCTGTTCATCCTCACAACCCTGAGATGCAGGGTCTTCCTTCCTTCCTTCCTTCCTTCCTTCCTTCCTTCCTTCCTTCCTTCTTTCCTTCCTTCCTTCCTTCCTTCCTTCCTTCCTTCCTTCCTTCCTTCCTTCCTTCCTTCCTTCTTTTTTCTCTCTTTTATTTTTGTGGTACTGAAGTTTGAACCCAAGGCCTGCTCACTAAAATATGTCCCAGTCCTTTTTTATTGTTTGAGACAGGTTTCATAAGTCACTAAGTTGCCCAGACTGGGCTTGAACTTGTGATCCTCCTGCCTCAGCTTCCCAGAGTGCTAGGAACACAGACATGCACTACCAGGCCTGGCTTGAAATGCAGGCATAAATTCATGTTTCTCTGTGACTAAACAGGCTCAGAGAGATTAAGTAATTTGTGGTCAGTGTGCAGGTTATTAGCTGTACTTCTGAATCCATGTTTGACCGATTTTCAACTCCAGGGTCTTTATTTGATTTTATGTGACCCCAGCGTATGGGTTCTGAGGGTTTTGCATTTCCTTCCCTTCCATCCTGTCTTACGTTAGCCCTGTGAAAAACAAAAATGCCTTTTACCAAGAGACTTCATCCACCAAATCTATCATCCTCTTTCCTCCGCTCCCAACTCCAGCCAACCTATGGGCACACACTTGTCGGCTCAGATCTCTCAGCGAGGGACTGGACTAGACTGTGATAGAATGCTGTAGAAGCAGTCCAAGGTTTGGATGAGGGTTGGCAAGATGAACATAATCTGTCCACCCCTACGCATTTTCAAGAATCAGGTCAAAAATCACCGGTAGCTTCCTATGAATCCTTAAGAAGGAATTAGCCCTACTTTAGTTAAATAAGTGATCTGTCTGCTCATTTATCCACCTGTCTTTGAGACTAAGTCTATATTTTTCCCATCTATAAATACCTAACCTCAATTGAGAATTATTTAATGGAAGAATTCTTAGTACCTTTATGTTGTGTACCACTTTGTCAGTTTGACTAAGCCAGTTAACCTTCTATCATCTTACAAATGTATAAAAGAAGATACTGGTTGAGCATCCCTAATTCAAAAATCCAAAAGAGGAAATGCATTGACATGATATCACAAGTGGAAATTTCCACATATGACTTCATGTGAATCAGGTCACAGGCACACAAAAATATTATGTAAATCATCTTCAGGCCATGTGGGTAAGGTATAAGTAAAACACACATAAATTTTGTGTTTAGACTTGGGTTCTACTCCCAAGATGCTGCATTATGTTTGTGCAAATATTTCAGAATCAAAAAAAACCTCTGGTCCCAAGCATATTGGATAAGGATTACTCAACCTATATATAAGATTATTAATGAAGCCAATTACACTGAAATACTGTAATTAAAGTTTTAATAAGACAAATTTGGCTATAATAAGATATTGCCTTTTGTTAACATATTAAATAATGAGTAATGACTCCCATTAACCAAATGGTTTTGCTGAATGTGTTAAGGAATTTTTGTAGATTTGAACCTGAGAACATTAGAAAGGTTTCCAAGAGAATAACATGGTAACATAGTAACAAAGTAGATTCATAGTTTAGAAAACTAAAGACCAATATGTAACAGACAGATCCGGCAGAAACCAGCCGGGAAGCGGAGAGACGCATGTGTGATGTTTCAGGCAGCAGTGGAAGACAGTTGCGGAAGGCACTTAGAAAAGGAGGAGCGGGCTGGAACTGGAGCCTCGTGGCAGGACACGAAGGCTGTGAAGGGAATGAAGGCTGAGTTCCAGCCAGGAGCGACTAATAAGTACGGAGTGGCCGGAGTGGTCTCCGTGGGCCACCAGTGATTACTCAGATCTGAAGGTCGGGAGGGAGAACTGTGTTTCAGTACTGAAATCCTTGACAAGGAAAAGATTTGTAAGGGATAAATAAGGTGAGGAAACAAAGGTGTTCTTGTTCATCTCAGGACAGTTTTTGAGAAGTCTGACATGAAGGAATTTTTTATCATGTGGAAGAGAAGGCTGATCACTTCACCTTTTGTGATTTACAGATCGCAAGTGCTGGCCCCGGAGTTTTGGAAACTCCCTCTAGAACCTGGTCACTTTCTTTTCATTACTTGAATCCTCTTTTGTCTTTTCCTACTTTCTTTCTCTCTGTTATTCCAAAAGTTAACTGACAGTGCTGAAGAACTTCTTGTGGGGAAAGTCTGTGAGTATTTTATCTGAAGAAGAGCCTGTGTTCTTCCAGGTGGTTACTGGAATGTTCACCCGAGGGACTGCTTTGATGCTACTAGGCTGTCTGCCTTCCGTTCATTTAACCAGACCACTCATTTCTTGCCTTTCTGCAGGAGCCTGTTACTTCACTTGGTGTGAAGGTCTTGGAGGGTTAGAGGTGACAGTAAAATTTTTAATGTAAGTCTTTTGGAAATCACTTTGGAAATCATCTGGCAGTATCTACTAAAGCTAAACCTGTACATTTTCTATGAATGGGATATTCCATTCCTAAGGGGAGGCCCAACAGAAACATGTACATAATTCATGAAAAATCCAGATTCATAGTTGCACTGTTGATAATAACTATAAATTGGAGTGAACTCAGATACTGCTGATAGTGGAATCGATAAACAGATTGTAACACAGTCACACAATGGACTACTGTACAGTAGGAATGAGCCATCTACAATCACACATAACAATGTGCATACATCTCACAAAAGTAATCTTCAGCAAAAGAAGCCAGACCTAAAGGAGTACTTACTATATGCATCCGATTTACAAACACAGGGTGAGATGTAGTGTCTGGAAGCAGGCATGAAAGGCTCTAGACTTCTGGCCATGTGGTGTTTATTTATCTGGGTTCTTGTTACATAAATGTGTTTTGCTTGTGAAAATTCAGCAAGCTACAGTGTATGCATGCTTTTCTGTCTATATATAATACTTTCATAACAAAATTTTAAATAGAAAAATCCATAATTTTATTGGATTAAGACGGTTGCTGCTAACAAAGCCATTTGATTTCAAGTGCAGAATCCAAAAGGAGTTCTGTAAATGACCTATACAGTGCTAATTACCTCGGAACATCACCAGAGTATTTGGCACAGGTATGTAAATCAGCGCTTCCCAAGAACTGGGGTGGGGGGTTGGACCGATTTGCTTCAGGTGCAGGTGGTAAGGGTACATTATTGATGCAGAAACTAAAACAATAATAAAATAGACTAAAAATCAATTTTTTAAAAAAATTATTACCATGCACAGGCATTCCTTAACAATATCAATGACAAAATATCTCCTCCTTTTCCTAATAAGTGATCCACTAATCTAAGTTCTAAACAATACTAAGATTGCTGTTGAGCTTATCTGTCTACTGTCCTGTCCTTTGTCCACCCATGACAAATATCACAGCTATGATTTTATAGCTGTGTATGAGAGATTAGCCTGGTCCTTTTAGTATACAAATCTTATCCAAACTGCACAGTTGTGTGGGTATTATCATTTCCATTTCATAGATGAGAAAACTGGGGGTGGTGGGGTTTCAGGAGCTGATCCAAATGCCCTCAGCTAGTAAAGAGTGACAGGGGTATCAGTCTAAGCCTCCAACTCAAAGCCCACTTTTATGTTGGGCTTTTCTATCCCTTGGTTCTAACTGGTGGGTGGGTGGCTTGCAAGTGGCACAGAGATTCTGAAGAGTAGGCCAGACAGATGAAGTCATGCATGTTATTTAATTCATCTTAAGGAGGAGGTCCTACATGAATATATCGTCCTACCTAAGTTGGTTCAGGTAAGAAAGTTCAAGGCTGGGGAGATAGCTCAGCAGCACACCCACTTGCCTGGCAAGTGCAAGGTTCTGAGTTCGATTCCTGACACCAAAAAGAAAAAAGAAAATTCTCTATGTGTCTCTTTTCTTCAAGTTTTGGATTATTGTCTGCTTATTGTCTCCCATACCTCATCTATGTATGATACCAATTCAAAATAGATTCCATTGTCCCTTTCTAAAGGTCAGGAAACTTTGACTTGAGCATTCAAGTGACAAATAATAGTCACCGAAGGAGTCTGACTGCCACTGTTCTGAGCTGAATAGAGAGCACATTATGTCCTCCACACACACATACACACACATACTGCTATGCTTGTGTACCAGCTACAAATGCGTAATCATGGGTTCATAGGCCCAGAAACCATAGCTGCAACCCATAACTCCCATCACTGCTCAGCCCTGTGCTTGACAAGTAACTGCAACTCCTGGTGCGTTCTCCAGCCTTGTTCCTAACAGGTAACCACAATTTCTTTTCACGGAACCTCCACCCTTACACCTACAACCCTATAGAAAACCTTCTGCCTGGGTGAGAGTACCCTGTCTGGTCTCTGGTGCCAGAGCAGGAGAGTCCCTCTCAGGTTTGCTCTGACACAGACCTGTCCTGTGAGCTCATGCTGTTTCTTTTCCTTTTCCCTAACAGTCTCTTAGCTAAGAGGCGTGGAGGGACAAGCTCCATGCTCAAGAGCATGGGCTCTGGGGGCTGAAGTCCAGTGCTGACTCTGCTTCCTGGTAGCAGTGTGGTCTTGATAATGTTTGTAACATCTCTGAGCCTCAGTTTTAAAAATAAAAGTGATATTGTATAAAATAGGATTAAAATCACATTTACCTCCAAGGTTGCAAACTCAAATGCTACAGGAGCCTGGGGTCTGCAGTCCCTGAGGCTCGGCCCCTGCCTAGAGAGCGCTGAGCAGCACCGGGAGTGAAGGAGGCTTGGACCGCGGGGCTGGCTCCCTCCTTCCGTCTGCTCTCCAGCCGTGTTTCTGGAGCACCTGTGTCATGCTAGCAAGGTGCTGAGATCCGGAAATACAAAAATAAATCATGTTCAGGCCCTTTGTCCCTTGAAGAAGACAAATATGGGATGACGAGTGAAAGCACAGTGCTGTGCCATGGCATTTCCAGTCCCAGGAACTTAGCACAGCAACTCTGAAGCTGGAGTTTGTCGACAGCCCATGTAGCTTATATTCTGCCTCTCAGTGGTGCAACACCAGAACTACTTCAGCCTGGCCAAGAGTTCTGTTTCAGTGAACACCACCGAGAACCTGAATAGTCAAGCCTGGATATCAAGCCTGGATATCAAGTAATTCAGCCAGTCAACAAACCTAAGTGCACTTGTTGCCAGCTCTTGTTGTTATCTGTATAGGCCTTTTGTGCCTGAGGAAGCCATGGCAATGTAGGTGTGGGTTTGGTCTTGTCATACAGAAGTTTGCAGCCTCAGAAAGGCAAACTAATCTGGATAGACACCTGTTGGAATTTGGGGCTTCCAAGGGATAATAATACAGGACACCCAATTTATAAGATTATTTTATAATAGTCACCCAAAGAGCCATATACAAGAGAGTGCAGGAAATCTGTCCACACACTAAAGACCAAAGTATCCAGCTGAGGGCCTGAATCCCACGATAATGTTCTGCACGAGTCCCATTGAAGAACTAGAGCCCATAACAATGGCCCCGAGTCCAGCTGGAGACCTTAGAGCCCATGACAATGTCTCATGCAGGCCTGTTTCACAGATCTGAGCTGGGAAGGCCCAAAGGTCAGTGGTGGAAACTAGAAAGTCTGTTCCAGTGGGATGAAGGATCTGTGCTAGCAGGCTGAGGGATCTGCACTGGAGCCAGGAAGCAATGCTCAAAGTAACAACCACAGCTCCTTCAGAAATTTCCAGAGCCATCTTCAGCAACAGTGAGGTCCCAAGCTCCTCTGATGATGAGAATGGCCAAGTTCCCATTGGGAAACCAACATAACAAGCTTCTCCAAGAGAACCAACAGCTGCCTGACAGCTTTCCAATAGCTTCTCTTCTTCTCCAGTTCTGCCTCTTATGCTGCCAGCAGTAATGCTCAGGGGGCCTCCCACACCCAGCACCATGCTGGTTCAGTTCAGCTGGGAGTTACAAGTTGACCACCAGTTGTCAACCCGTCACAACAACTAAGACCAGAGTATCACCCAAGCAGTGCACCCTGCATTTCTCCTACTCCCTGGATCACACCACCTGCCTACCTCCCTGCCTTTCCTGCTCAGCCCTCACCTCTGCCTTCATTCACTCTTCCCCATAAAGCACAAGTCGGGAGCCCTCTCACCCACTGTTCTGAGTGGGCCTCCTATATGTATTCGTTCTAGGCCCCCCTGAATGAATACTTCATACTGTGCACACATACTGCACCTTGTGCTTATCTCTGTGTGTTTCTCATCTGGGCCTCCGGCCGCTTGTCTGTGTGTGTTCTTAGTTGTTCAGAAGACACTTGTACTCATTTGCATGCATGAGATCAGAACAAAGAGAATACATGAGTAGATGCAATTAAGATCCCTCTTGGAAGGTGGATGTGGTCAAGACAACCTGTATGCATGTATGTAAATGCCACAGTGAAACCATTAATTTGTTTTTTCCAAGGAATAGAGGTTTAATGAAAAGGAAAGCCAAAGATGTACAAACCACACTTCTATTTCTTCATGTAGCAGCATGTTTGATTATGTTTCTTACTAACAATTTTTAAAGAAATTTCTTTTTTCAGAAAGAACACTCGCAGCCTATAGGGGTTATAAAACATTCATGTGAGTTAAAAGTACAGAGAAAAAAATAGGAAAGTTAGAGGTGGAAGCTAAACAAAACAGGAATTAGGCAGAAGGAAAACCTGTACCCCATAGTGACCTCTTATTTACTGGAGAAGTAATGTGGGATTTTAAGCTGGAAGTGGGTCAGGTACTTGAAATGGTGTTTCTTGCCCGGCCAGTGTTGACCAAGTTCTTTGGCTCAGCCCCCTGCAGCTGCACTTGGCGGCGGAGGAAGCTGAGAGATGTCCTCTTCCCCCTTCCTGGCTATCTATGGTCTTCCTCACTCCAACCGCTGGTTGGCTTATGCTAGTTTGGCATGTTTTTTCAGGTGAGCATGCTTTGGGAGTGGAAACTGAAGGATCAGCCGGGGTTAGGGTGGGGAACACTCGTTCCTTCCCCCTCTGCCCTGGAAGTCCTCAGAGAGAAGCATAGGCTTTCAGAAGTGGCCGGGCAATGGCCGCAAGGTACCGGGCAGAGGGCAGGTGCAGATGATGGGCCAGGCAACATGGAAAAGAGTTGAAGGCGAACATCTGATAGAAAAGAACAAACCAACAGGGGAAATACCAGACCTTCAAAAGAGAGGAGAGCTCCAGGTCACAATCCCAAGTGCCTGTGGAGAGGCTGAGGTGGGAGTCCTGTGGCAAGGCCTAATGCACTGGCTTCAGGATGTGGACCCCTGGAGGGCAAGGACAGGCTGAGCTCCACTCCATGACAAATGCAGCTGGTGCCCTGACCAAGGCAGTGATGGAGGAGTTCGATAAAATTTGTATCAGAAATGACTGTAATTGGTTGAGAGAAAGGACTGTGGTCTGTGTAAAGATGTACAGAGCTGAGGGAGGAAGATAAAGTGGAGACTAAGCCTATACTTGAGCATGGAGCCTGGTGTTATTCCAGATCTCCTCCCTGAGAGCCCCACCAGGTTCTTACACCGTTAAGGGTTCTTCCGCAGATGAACTGGAATTGGTCCATGGAAGTTTATGGGAGCCTGTTGCATGTGCTGTGCTTCCTGGAAGGATGTAGCAGCATGCTTGAGCTACCAGTGAGGCTCACAAAATCTGTGGCCACTGTAGACTGTGTTGCTGGCAGGTGGCAGTCTGATAATTGGCCAATAGCTGGTGTTTATGGGCTGAAGGCTGGGAGATGGCAGGTATCCCAGCTGAGAACTTTAGGATAGAAAACTCTGTATTTCTCTCTGCACATAGGTGGTAGCTGACTCCCAGGATAGGAGCTACATCCCTGATCTTGATTATCTACCTATCTATCTATCTATCTATCTATCTATCTACCTAACTACCTAACTACCTGGTTAAAACTTGTTTGGTTTTTCCTTTTCATGAAACCCCTATTCCTTGGAAAAAACAGCAAATGCTCCCATCTTAGTGAGAGCCATAGTTGCACTCTACATGGTAGGGATGAGCAGTCCTTAAGGAACTCTGTGGTTTGAGGCTCAGGGATGTGACCGAGGGGAGGAGCGAGCTCAGAGGTCTCATTCCCTCAGGTGGAGATGCTTTTGCCAGCCCAGGGGTTCTGGAAATTGCCATACTCCTCCTGACACCAAGAAGGAAAGCTAATCTTCTGCTACACTGGAAACAGTAATGTGGGATAATTTTCAAAATCTCAGAATGAAGGAAGCTATCAACATGTGACTAAAAAGTCTTGAGTTACAACATGTTTCTAACTCAGCCTCTTGCCAGTGTGCATTTATAGCTGCCTGGGGTTAATTTTATTTCTTGCTTATCCTGGGGAATTGGAGAGCTTAGAGATTTCTGCAGAACATCTAGGCTATGTTGAGCTCCTAACAGATTAAAAAAATAAAGAAAAGTGAAACAGTACCACTGAAAGACCTGGGGACCATACTTGCATTATTGGACAAAACACTTTTTTCTTAGCAAACTCACCAGAGCTGGTAAAGTGGGTCACAGTGGGTCCCTTTGTGACCAGGAAGCTCCCAGGGATTCCCAGTTCTCTGGCAGCTTGGCCCTGACTCCCAAGCAGTTGACTCCAGTTGGTCATCAGGGGAATATGCCACATATGTTAATGGATCTTTATTTTTCACTATTGGGAAAAAGTCTGGAAGTCTATAGCCAGTTAGATCTTCCTTATTTATTGACTATCTTAATGATCTTCATATGTGAACTGGCTGACTACTAGGCTTTCTGCAAGCTTAAATGTTGCTGGCTAATATTATCCCTGAAGCCACCCTTTTACCTGCTTTTAAAAAGAGCTCGTGCCTGGGAGTAGAACCAGAGAGAGCCCAGGCTTTCTGAGGGCTCATTCCCCACTCCATTCTGTCCAAACCTGCATGTCTGTGCCTCTCTCACCAAAGGCTACTCACAGTTCTTAATAACTAGGTAACCTCGTTCAGTAAGTACAACCACCAGGCTATGTACTTTTCTGTGCAGCATGCAGCTTTGATCCTTCATCATAAGCGGTCTGATCATGACTAGCTAATATTATTGCTTTTCTAATGAGGCATGTGAAACACAGAGAGCTATGTCACTTGCCTAAGGTCAGACCCTTGCTGATGGTAGAACCAGAATTCAAATCCAGTGCTATCTCTGAGTTCTTTGCCTGTATCCGTGTACCTCTATGCGGTCCCCTACACAAAGGTCTTTGTATTTCTCTGCTACCAGCAGAAAAACAAGTTTGTCCATTCATCACGTGTTTATTGAGCATCTGCTGTGATACAGACAATATTCTAGATCAGTGATTGTCAAACTTTTTCCTATAAAGGACCAAACAGTAAATATCTTACTTTTGCCACCATGTGGTCAGTCATGTGACTCAACTTGGCTATTGTAGTCTTAAAGAAGTCCTAGGTTGAATGACTGCGCTTGTGTTCCAGGAAAACGTCGTTTTGCAAAAGTAGGCTCTGAGTGAGATTTGGCCCATAATCTGTACCCGTGCTCTAGGCGCTGAGGTTATAATGGTGGAATAAACTCCCAAATGCTTGTCTCTGTGGAGCTTACATCTAGAAAGGGGAGCAGTTTCAGCCTGGCCTGTTTATCATGTAAAAAGACTTTGGAGTCATGGAGGGTCTCTGCTGTACTCTCTTCCAGGGGAGCTCTTTCCACAGCTCCCCTCTCTCTGGGAGCACATCCAGGGGCAGGAAGCACGTCTATCACCTCTACCCAGGCTTTCCCTATCTGTCTGGTTGTGCATTTGACCCACCTGTTGTAGCTCTGTACTTCGGGCAGAGGGGCTCGAGCTGGTGCACATGGAACTGACACAGTTTGCTGGGTACACCACAGATTCTGAGTCCAAAGTGAGGCCCCAGATTGTCTATTCCTATCATGTTTCCAGGTCCTGCTGATACTGCACAGACCATACTTTTAAGAACCAGTGCTCTCTGGCAGTACAGAGGAGCCTAGCAATTCCTGTCACCCAGTTCCTCACATATCTGATCATTGATACCACATTATCTCCAAGTCTTCTCTAGGCAAAACCCAGGCTCTTTAACCACTCTGCTTATGACATGTGATTTAGTGGTGACAAGCTCTGCCAGCACCATTCAGGGTGTTACAGAAAAACTGACCAAACATAGGAAGAGATAGCTTTGAGTAGGTTTAAGAGGCAGTTCATTACACTAGTGGGCCTGAGTGGGATCTCTCTCCCAAAGAGTCTGAGCCCCACCTGGCAGGGTTTGGGGACATTCATAGAGAGGGTAAGCAAGGAGGTACAAAGGCAGATTTGGCACATTGTGATTGGAGGGTTAGGTGACATCATGGGTTGCTAAGTTTAAACATCTCAAGTTACATTGCAAGGCCATCAGTTAAATAAACATAAGTTACTCAAAGAAAGAAATGTCTCATTACATTTGAAGTTACGTTGCATGGCCATCAATTAGACAAGCATGGATCACACAAAGGAAGAAATGTCCCATTTTCAGGCTTTTCTGGACACATCCACCTGGGTTTGGTGGGGCATTCTTGGAAGGCTCTGTTTAAAATTTTGATTTCCCCTTCAAGGGCAAGTCACTAGGAGATGGTGCTAATGAGGAGATGGTTGCCATGAAGATAGCAAATAAAGTCATACACAACAAGAAACAGCAAAACAACTCCTCAGGGCCAAGAGCGAGACTAGTTTAATGCTGAGACTTGAGAAAAGCATTGGGTGAGTCAGAGAGGCGAGATTCCTATCTGTTTTCCATGTATGACCTTGTGCAAGTCATTTTCTTCCCTTGGGTCTCAGCTTTCTCATCTGTAACAGGGAATTTGGCTGGGGTCCTTCTAGCAGTCAGATTCTGATATTTTTGAGCAGGTGGAGAAATCTCAATGGACATACCCATCCCCTCACTCCTGGGAATTTCACACATACCACTCTTCTTTCCCACACTCTGGAAGACCTGCCCCTTACACCCACTGTACACTCAGTTCAATTCTCTCCCAAGGATTGCTGTGCATCCTTTGACTTTTCATTCAAGCTGATGTGTTACTTATGGCCTCATTGGCTCCTTTTCCTTCGGTGCTTGGAGCAGAGTGTTTTCGTAGGGCCTCAGATTAGCTTTATATAAACCCACAGTGCTAAGCCAAACTCATCTCTTTCTGTATTTGCCACTTGGCTCTGGAAGGTAATTCTGCTGGCTTCTAGAACTTTTGCAGGGACCAACATCTGAGCAGCCACAGAACCACTGAAAAGGTTTAGTACTCTCTTACCCTAATGCCCAGGCTGCAGACACAATCAAGGGTTACTTGGCTACCGGCATCTGGCTTCTGGAAAGTTAAACTTTCGTTTATCCCTTTGATTAAACTGCTCAGCAGCCCTTGAGTTTAAATAACAACCACAAAACAAATAGTACTGAGGCTCCTAGCAGTTTTTAGTACATTAGAATGCAGCATCCGAAGTCTGGATGATATTGTGAAATGGGTACTTTTCCTTTCTGTGAAAAGCTGCTTGTGGTAATTTGCATACAGAGTATTAATTTGGGGCAGCCATCCATCCATCCTCAGGAAGTTGTCCACAGGAATCTGTGATCAGCTGCCATTTAGGCCAGTGCTGGGAGGTTCCAGGATCACTGCAAAGTTAATTGGATGGAGGAGGGGAAAGCATTGCAGATTTTTCAGCTCTGGTAACAGCTATGCTTTCTAAGCCACCTGTAAATAATTCCAGAAGAGTCAATAAAATAGTGAAGTAGTCAGGCTCTGGAGTCAGGCTGCATGGGGTTTTCTCTTGATCTTGCTGTTTTCATCCTCTGTGCTCTAGGTCAGTTTTCTTAAACTCTCAATGCTTGGCTCTTTTTTCCCATGTAAATTTTTAGAACAAAAGGTTAAGGGAGGCAATATACAGGACAGCACTCAACATATTAATGTTAACATTATCTGCGTAGATTGCTCCACAGTATTAGCCCATTGTTAATGTGTATAAAAACCTCAAATACATCCAGGTCATTAGTTAGACACTATGGGAGAGATGTTCCAATTAATGCTTACACAATGCCTGGTGAGAAGTGAAAGAGGTTAACTTCTTTAATTTAGTAAACTCTTCTCCCTGAGTAACCTACAGTGCTTCTGGAAGTGCAGAGTCCAAGAACATGTGACATTTAGACTTCTGTGGACAATGTTCATGCAGACAGAAGCTCAGATATTGCAGACTGAGTCTAACACAGATAGAGAAGTTACCTGCTCGGGGTCATGTGGTGAATTCGCAGCAGAGCAGGGCCCAGATCTGCAGGCTGGCATCTCTAGTGCATGTTTTCACTGTGGCTTTGCCTGTCACCTCAGCTGAGCTCCTAGGCCATGGTACTGAAACCTCTTAGGTTCTTGGTGTCAAAGCCGCAGTGACCTTTATGCTGCATTGTCAGGGTCACAATAGAGATAGAAGAGACCTGAGCCAGGATGAGAAGTGGTTGGTTAAAGCGGAATGGCAGGTTGGCGGTTACCAGCCCAGCCCTCTCCCACACTGGATCTCATCTGCTTGTAAATACATGTGTGTGAGGACCTGGCTCTTCACTCACCCAAAACAAATGCCATCTGCTTTCCCTTCATAGGGAAACAAAGGCCCATGAGGTTGCCCGAAAGTCACTCTAAAGGCAGCCTATCATTACCAGCTCTCCCTTTTGCTCTCAGGTGGTCACCGTCCCTGGAAATCCATTTGTACCCACAGTCTTGACAGCAGTACTTTGTAGCTTTTGTGGCACCTCCTGAGTACCCTCTCCCTCTGCACATGCTGGCTGGGCACAGGTTTTATCACCAGGTGAAGCTAGGTCTTGATTTGGAGATAGAGAGGCTTTTGACTCTATGATGGGGACTATTTGTTTTTTCTCAAATTCAGCTCCAATCTATTTTCTTCCCTAACTACCTCTTCCCCAAAGAAACCAGGTACTTGAGGACAAAGACATAGCTTTGTTCTCTTTGTGATCCCAGCTGCCTCATTTCCAGGTACAGTGCCTGGTGCATCACAAGAGCTCACAAGAATAAACTACTGAACCCTTCTGTCTTCCAGACTTTACTAGAAAACTAGGGCTGCTCTAGAGAAACCTGGGGAAGTCACAAGAGCCTGAGTGAGAAGCAAAGAAGACTCAGAAGAGTTGCGTCTTACATCGAAGAGTGAGTGTTTCGGTGCTGGAATCAGTTACTCCCAACAAGTTGCTGTTGGAGAAGCAGCTCTCTTTAGTTTATTATCCAGCTTTGCAAGTGGCTCTTTTTATGTGAGAAGGCTAGTACTAGTCATTACAGGATTTAAGAAAGGTTTTTTCCCCCAAGTTTTCCAGGTAACACAGTTGCCCACCAACATCCGTCTAGTAAATATTTCCTGAGAACCTTGCATAGCAGCAATACTGTGCTGACAGCGCAGAGCACACAGATGTGTGGAGCACAGTCCTGCCCTCTCCCCAACAAGCATAGTAATTCTGAAACAGTGGTGACCAGGGAACTGTGCACAGGCCAGAGCAGGGCACTGTGGTGGGCACTAACCTGGCCTAGAGGGGAGCTGTGGGTGGGAGAGGAACCTGGGGTCAGACAGCAAGAACCAAGCCTTGGAGAGGGCCCTGCAGCGGATGCCAGGGAGCTGGTAGCTGCCAGCCTTGGCAGAAGGTGACGCAGGAAGCTGGAGCAGTCCAGTGAGGCTCAAGGGGAAGGGGCAGATCCTGGGGGCCCAGCCAGCTGCTCAGCAGTGAAGTGCACATTTCTTTATCAATATTTTGAGATAAGATCAATACATCCACAGAGCAAAGTAAAAAGGAGGAAGGAGAGAAAGATTCAAAGGGAAAACTATCAAATAAATCTAAAATTCTCTCTCCTCCGTCTCCCTATTCTTGATTCTTCTCCCCAGGAAATTATAAACATCTTCTAAAGAATCTTTCTTTTCTTTTTTTGGTGCTAGAACAAAACTCAAGACCTCCCACTTTCCAGGCAAGTATTGTACCGCTATTAACACTCCATGCCCCAAAACAATCTTTCTAAGAAAGAAAAATATATGTATATAAAAGAATATTTGAAAATTATATTTATTATTTGGTTTTTACACCAATGATCATGTACAATGTTTACTGTTTCACACTTTCACGATTTAGGTGTTTTGTTTGTTTGCTTTTTCATGTATTAGAAGTGTTAAATCAGGATATATAGATTTGTGAGATTGATTTTTAATAGCTGTAGAATTGTCCATTGTGTGGACAATTATAATAATTTATTTAAATTCTCCCCTGCTGCTAGCAGGACCTTTGATCTCCAGTAACACACACATACACACACACACACATGTGCTCATTATAGATAAATGGTTGGTTTTCCTATCCTCACCAACACTAAATGTTCTCAAACTTTAAATGTTTTGTTATTCTGTTAAGAAAGAAAACCCTTTTATCATGGCTTTAGCTTCCTAATTATGAGTGAAATTGGGCATCTGTTCCTGCACATTGGCCACAGGTATTTCTCTTTTTTTATTTTAAAGAGAATAAAAAATAATAAAATAAATTAGAAATTCAAAAAACAGAATTCCAAAACACAAGATGATAGGACTTCAACCATGGTTGTTATATTGCATATTGTTGTCTTCAAAGTAATTATTCAGATTATCAGATATAAGCTTGTAAAATTGGTCAAAAATTTTTTAAAAATTGAGCATTAACTGTTCCTTTCAATAAGCCAATAGAAATTAGTAGTACCATTATCTTAGCTATCTTATGTGCATATATTTTTTTCTTTTCCTTCTTTTTTTCTTTTCTCCTTTCCCTCATCCAAGTTGTTCTTTCCTTTTGAGAAGTTTCCTTCCCTTTCACAGTACCTGTTGTACCTTTCAGATTTTATTTACTCTTTGAGATTCTTACACTAAGGAGACAATATGATGTTTACATATGCAGGTCTGATTTATTTCACTTAAGAGTATGATCTCTAGTTGCATCCATTTACCTATAAAAGCCTTGAGTTTATCTTTATTTATAGCTGAGTAATACTCCATTGTATAAAAAATACCACATCTTTTTCATCCACTCTTTAGCTGATGGGCATTTGGATTTTTTTAAGATTTAGCTATGGCAAATTGTGCTGCTATAAACATGGGTGCACATATATCACTGTGGTATGATGTTTTCAGTTCTTCTGGAAAAATACCCAGGAGAATAACTGAGTTGAATAGGAGCTCGAATCCCAGTGTGGAGATTCCTCAAAAAGACCACATGGATTTCTTGCCCAGTCAACTTCATGTTCCTGTTCATTGGGCAGCTGGCTGTCAAATTGCTATCTTCCTACAGATTTGTAAAATTGTTCCTTATAAATTAGTCTTCTGTTGTATGTGTTGCAAATACCTTTGTCATTTGACTTTGTTGTGATATTTTCCGCACTCCTTCCTGCTGGAGATAGGTTCAAGTTGAGTCTTGAATGGTGAGTAGTAATGCAAATCAGTATCTCTTATCTAATGCTTCCTAAATGCTGAGCGTGCTTCTAAGTGCTTGATCTGTATGAACTCATCTAATTTTCCTGATGACCTTGGGGGATGAAACCATTATTATCTCCATTTTTAGAAGAGAAAGGGATGCATAAAGGCAGTGAAAAAACTTGTCCAAGGCTTCATAGCTAACTGAGGGCACAGACAAGAATCAAAACCGTGAGGAGCTATTTTTCTGCTAGCCCAGGAATGATAGCAGAAGCTTGCAGGTACCAAACAGTACAAAATGTCAGGGGAATGCCAAGAAATTTAATATATGTGGTATTAAGTTATGCCATTTCTAAGTAGGAGAAAGGAATGAAGCTAGCAAGGTGCAAAGCAGGTGACTCGGCAAGAAGGGTGTCAGACGCGTCTCTCTAACTGGGGCATAGTTTCCTTTAACTCAGGGTCCACGCCTAGAACCTGCATTATTTGGTATCATGCAGAATATGCCCAGGTAGAAAGACAAAATAGAAGTGTTCATAATTGTGTCTATCCATAGCGTGTGTGGTAGGCGATATTTTACAGGGGTTAGCTCTTGACTCAATAACCATTTTTTGGTTCACTCTCTCAGTTCTGGGGTCCCCAGCCATGGGGTGATCCTCACTCTGGCTCAGACAGGTGAGTTATTGGCAGCAAATGTTTTCCTGGGAGTTGTTTCCAGTCCCACCATCTGAGGACAACTGTCTTCCTTGCTTTCAGTGAAGATTTTGAACAGACAACATTCCCCAAGCAAATGTGGTCATGAGATAAAGTTGCTGCCCAAAGGCCATGGAATGCCACCAATGATAGGAAAGTTTAGCTTATCTACCCCTGTAGTTAACACATAGGTGTCCTTTCTACATATAGACAATGCCAAGCCCTATGTGACAGACAGAAATTTCTGGAATGTGCATTTTGTTCCTTTTTAAAAGTGCTTTGCTGGCCTCCACCTTGGCAGCACTTGGTAGCTCTGCTATAGTTTCTCCTTGCCAAGGCAGAAGCCATAGGAATATTGACTTCAGAAACAAGTGTGGAAAGAAAAAGAGTCCAGGAGAAGGAGTCTAACCTTGTGATATCACTTCATCACAGGGATAGCAGAAACAAGTCACTCTATCTTGTGCCCACAGCAGACATCACTAATCAATCATGCTGTCTTGTCTCGCAAACCTGGATATAGCCCCAGACTCCTTCTTAAAATGGGAACCCCAGGTAGCATTCCAGCTAATGGCACCTGGCTCTTGACAGGAAATGTATTTGTCACCCCCAATCTGTTGGTAAAAAGCAGCAGTGCTGGAGTCAGACAGACCTCGGGTTAAATTCTGGCTGAGTGATCTGAGCAACTGAGCCTCTCCAAGCCTCTGTGTTCACTATCACTGCATTCCTGATGTGAGATAAGGTCAAGTGGGGTAGTATGCATGGGATGTTTTCCTCATTCTCATTCATTTATTCATTCAGCAGCTTTTCCTTGAGCACTACTTTGGTCTAAGAAAGTACTGTTGTATGTTCTGTTCTAGGCAAATACCCTGCCTTTTGTTCTAGAAGCTACATTCTAAAAGAAAGACCAACAATAAACAAATGGTCAGATTTGTTTTATGTTATATTATATATCAGGTAAAATTGGAGAAAAATGAAAGTAGTAACTGAGGAAGGAGTAACTGGGACTATGGAGAGCCCCAGCTGGGTCAGTCCTTTGCCTGGCAAAAAATTGGGGAATATTGAAAAGATTGTGCTGCTTCTACCCTCTCCTCTTGGAAGGCGAGGAGGTCAGTACCACAGCATGGATGTGTGGCTGGCATTTTCCACCAACAAGATCTGGAGGCTTTACGTACAGTCCAGTACTTTCCAGGCTGTTCTTTGGGATGGGGCTGTTCCGGGACTAGGATGCTGCTGGGTGGGCAAAGTCAGCTTGGCGCCTGACCCAGGAGGGAATAGGTCAGTCTGGGTCTGTCCCACTGTCTTTTGGTCTTGGCATCTCCAACATGTGACTGTGGTTGGTCATCCGTGCCAGGCAGTTTCCAGCATCCCCACCTGGGAATGGCCAGTAGGAAAGGGGAGCTAGGATCGCCCAGTGAGATGAGGAGGGAGTCCCTGAGTGAGGGAATATTCCAGGCAAGGGTGGCAAATGGTAATGGTTGAGAAGACAAGAAGACAGGTAGATGGCGAGAGTGGGTGAAGGGCATGGTAGGGGCGCACTCCTTCCATTGTGGAGGGAGCAGGCATGTGATGGAACTGGCTACTAGCCCCGTATTCCGAGGTGGCAGAGAGGTTGTCAGGCACTTGGGTGGAGTACCTCACCGGAAGCAACCAGGAAGGAAGAGAGATAAGCATGGAGTGTCAGTGCTGGCCTGGGTGCCAGAATCCTCCAAGTTGCCATCCAGGATATGTAGAATGGTAAGAAATGTCCTGTCACTGTGATACCATTCATATAGGGCCTGCTGGGTGCTGCTGAGGATGAAGAATCTCGGGCTCTTGCTTTCCTTCCAGTGTCCTTCACATAACGATACCGAGAACCTCTCTAGCATATGGCCAGTACCCACCATGGTTCCAGGGATAGGAGATTTAAGACACACTGGTCATGCTGGGAGAGAGCTGATTCCTGAGCAAGGAAGGTCATCTGCTATTTCTAAATCCTAAAGGGTCAGGGCTGCTGACACCGAGAAGTATTTCCAGGAATTTAAGCCCTCAGTGATCCCCTGCCCCTTACTAATGAATCCCGCTACTGGTTTAAGTTATACATGTATGCAAACACTTCTGCTGACTGGAAAGGGCTACTACTGAGCTGATACTCATGCAAGGTGAAATCTGAGGTGAAGCAGTGTTGCTGTTAGTCTCTAGCTTGGACTAGCTGCATGCAGAATTGGGAAGTGAAGTGCAGTGGGTTGACTATATCCCCCTAAATTTCCTTAGTTGGAAATAGGGTGTTTGCAGATATGGTAGGTTAAGACAAAGTCATGCTGGATTAGAGTGGGCCCGGCATCCAAAGACCTACATCCTTATGAGAAAAATAGAGGGCACACGGAGACCCATCCTGAGAGGAAACTCACATGAAAAGAAGCACAGAGACTGGAGTGAAACATACAGGCCAATGGATGCCAGGGGTTACCAGGAGCCACAGGAGTCTGCGGAGAGGCAAGGAGAACCCTTCCCTGGTCTCCCACAGGAACAGAGCTTTGCTGCCCCTTGAATTTCCTGCCTGTGGCACAGTGAGAGGATGAGTTTCTGCTGTGCTAAGTCATCCAGTTTGTAGCAATTTGTCACAGCATCCCTAGGAGACTAATGCACAAGAAGAAAAATGTAGGGCTTTAAACCAGCCTTCTTTATAGTCATTTCTGCTTTTTCCTTCTGTCCTCTCCCAGGAAGCAATGCCACATGGAGGGAAAGAACCACACAGACTGGACTGGATCTTATCTCTGCAACTCAGCGGCCCCGGGGGAGGGGGTGGCCCAGTTTCTTGAACCTCTGTTTCCTCATCTATGCGGGGCTCAGGGAAGAGGATAAGGAGCCCTTGTCCAGCTCTGCTATGGTGAGTGTCCTCGGGAACGCCTGGGGAGTCCCTGAGTTGGACTGAAGGCAGAAATAAAAATTTTAAATAAAAACCTACCCAGGATGCTTGCCAAGACCAAACAGACTTGTCTAATAAGCCTGATAACAGGACACTTCTCCCTTTGTGTAACCCTTGTCTTTACTGCCTTTATATAACTGATGACCTTGCAATACCACTTGAAGTGTAGCAGGACAGTTTCTCCTCTGTATAGCCCATGTTTTGTATAGCTGATAGCTTTATAATATAACCTGAAATGTTTAAACTTCCTTAGCAACCCAAGATGTCACCCAACCCTCCGATCGTATGCGTCAAATCTGCCTATGTACGTCCCCACTCACTTTCCCCTCAAAAGCCCTGAAATCCTGCCAGGTGGGGCACTGACTCTGGGAGAGATCCTAGTCAGAAGCCCACCAGTGTAATAAACTGCTTCCTAAACCTCCTTGGTGCTATTTCTTCCCACGTTTGGTCTGTTTTCTGTAACAGGGCTCATCCTCCCACAGTTCACTAGGCTCTCTCAAACGCTGTCTTCTTTAGCCACTCTCCTCAGTGTCAGAAAGATATTGTACCCCTTCCTACCCATGCACTCCAGCCCCTTAGTGCCCTCTCTAAGCCAGCACACTTTCTTCTAGCAAGAGCTGAGACCCCAAAGAAAGATATAGAATGGAAGACAGGGGACGTTAGGCATGGGGAGTACTGGGCTGTGCTACAGCTGCACAAACTCAGGCTCCCCGGTTATAATGCACTCTATCTAAATAGCTTCTCCTGGCCTGGTAGTACAGTGGTCCTGGGTCTCCTTGAGAACATGAAAGAGCGAAGAGATAGGAGAGGGGGAGAATCTTCCCTCAGTCTCACTACTCAAGTGTTCATGGCCCAAGGAGGTGTGTTGGGAACCGAGGGTTTGGAACGGGGAGAATGCCAGAGAGCAGTTAGGTGTTCTAACTGGTGAGGCTCTTCCAGTGACTGTGAGCTGGGAGTGGGAGCACCTAAGATGACCCAGGAGAGGTGGGGCAGGTACAGAAGGCAAAATGGGTTGGCCCAGGAAGCAGGAAGGGAGGAAAGTGAGCATTAACTGAGTGAAATAAATATTGACTGACTTAACACAGGGCTCTATAGTTTATTTACTGGGCATTTATCATCTTCCAAAAACTGCCCTAAATAACTCACCTCCTTTCTACTTCAGCTCTGGGAGGTAGGTGAGGTTATCTCCATTTCACAGATAAGAGAAGTAAGGCTTTGATGGTTTAAGCAACTTGCTCAGGGCCTTTCAGCTAATAAACAGAACAGCAAGGGTTCAATCAATTATAAAATCTATATGACTAGAAGAATGATTAACTAATTTCTTTTCCTTTTGAATATTTTAACAGAATAATCCTTGGATGTGGCTTATCAGTAGTCCATCACAGTATCTGATAGAAATCTTCCAATAAATCCTTGCACAGCTGGAGAGATGAAATAGGGTAACAGCTTCTTTGCTGGGATTTGCAAACAGATCACCCAATCCATGAGAAGGCCTTCAGCAGTGTTCTCTATTCTTGCCCCACTATAAGCCTCCTGCCTCTGTTGTGGGTTCTGTCTTTTCAATGATTTGACAAGTGCATGCTTGTCAGATTTAAAGATGGTCCAAGCTAGGATAGACAAAATAGGTACAACATTACAATGAGAAGTTCCAGTAATGGATGGGATAATAAACTGAGATGAACAAGGTGACATTTAACAAGAATGAAGGTCTAGTCCTGCCTGGAGTCAGTAAAGTTCTTTCTACCCTGTAGTAACATGGGAAGAGACACAGCAGAAGCAAAGATGAAGATCTCAGAATGGGGACTATCTCTAAGCTCAATCTAATTACAAAGATGTCAGGGGAATGTCACTCACTAAAAAACAAACATCATCTGAATTGGGCAGACAGATGAATAATAACCATAGCATTTCATATTGTTAAAGCCCATTTGGAACAAGTTGGGTTTTAAGTACATTTTAAGGTTGCTGAGCAACCCAAAGAAGGACATTTAGCAAAAACTCTACAAATCCTTATATTCTGAATGTGAGACAGTGCTAGGGATGCTTCTCTTAGAAGAACTCTTAGGAAGTGTGTCACAACAGCCTACAAGTGTTTCCCAAAAAACCTCCCAAAGGCCAAAGTAAGTTCAATAGGTAAAAGTCATAGGGGGAGAGAGTAGAGATTTGCTACAGGGATTTTGTGCTATAAGTATCTGAGTTATTTAATTTCTTCTACTCTTCTACAAACTGGGGCCAATAATATAGATTTTCATAGAAAATTATAAAAATAAATGGAAACAATACCTGTCAAGTTCATAGTCTAGTAGCTTACACATAAGAACCACTTAAAAGTGTTAGTATTATTTTACTTTATAATAACTTTTAAAACACAAAGAGAATTGAGTAGCTTCCTCTCACCAAGAGTTTCTAGGGGTTTCCAGAGACAGCATGGAAGGGATCATTGCTGGGCAGAGGTTTGGAGTTCATGACATCTAATATCACAACTATGGAGTGAGGCCTTCTGTCTACGTGTCTACTTACCATTGCCAAAGGCAAAACCAGTCTCAGGGTTTTTCTTATCACTTCTTGAGATTCCAAAGCCAGACGAACTACAGTGTCACCCAAAGTGTGACTTCTTCCCGAGTGCTGTCATCCCAGCGTTAAGGGCCTTGTATGTATCTTTGTCTGTATTCGCTCATCTTTTACTCTCATTCTAAGAAACTACTCATCCCCAACTTTCCTGTTCATAAGATTAGGCTGAGGGTGAAGCCACGCCCCAGACCTGAACTTGGCACAAACCCAGGCTTGGCCAGAGTATTTTCTCCTGGTTGTGATGATTTGTGGGGAGATACGAATGTGACCCAAGTCAGTCCATTAAAGTGCCAACATGGTATTGAGGCTGCCATGGTTAGTAAAACGATTTCTTTCTCTTGAAGTTGCTGATCTTAAGCCTGAAGTTCTTGGTACCATTATTTGAGACAGTAAATTTGAAAGATGGAGAGAAATAAATTCCTTATAACACCTAGTAATACTCTTTTAACCACTGGATCCAGCTGATCTCAAAATTTTTCTGAAGTTTTGTGAACTAAGAAATTCATCTTTTCCTTCAATTCTGTTTGAGTGGGTTAGCTGTCACTTATGACCCAAAATCTAATGGCCAAGCCTCCGTTTTTCTCTCTTTAGGAGAAAAGTAATCTATAGGAGACAGCAGAAAAAAATTACAGATTCCTCTGGGCAGCTGTAATGGAAACAAGACTTCACATATGACACAAGTATCTAGGAGACCTGAAGTGGAAACCTCACAGGGGAACCCACAGAGCCAGGAGAGATGATAACGAATAAATTGTGCTTTATTGGAGATCCTTGCAATAGACAACTGGAACGGATGATGAACAATGAGTCTCTGAAAAAATCTGAGGCACCGGCTCTAAAACCCAGGGTTAACTCCTACTACCTTCCCAATGCAATCAAACAAGCTGCAAACACCATAGTCTCCATGGCCAACAATCAAGTTGTAAAGAATCTGAGACCTTATCACCCTTCCAACTACATCGTTCCTCACCAATGATCAAGAGGAGAGGCCTGCTGAACTTCAAAGAATGTCCTTTATTCTTATCCCTCATGCCTCCCACATTTTTCTCACTTTCCTCCCCTGGCTTTTACCACCAGTAGCTAACAGACTTACTCACCCAATCTGCGTGCATATACATTCAACCTTGTCTGGTGTAATAAGAGGATTCTGTTTCAATGTCAAGGCAATCTCTTTCACTTTCTTTCAAGACGAAAATTAAATTGGGGAAGCTTACTTGTTCTTGGAGAAGCTGTTCTTTATGGTAGAGTTAGTCATTAGACAGTATCTATAAAATTAAAAAGTATGTATCTATGGACTTGAAGAATCTCACTGACAAGAGGTTGGGGATGTAGCTCAGTAGCAGAGTGCTTGACTAGGAAGTACAGCACTCTAGGTTTATTGCTTAGGGAGGAAAAAAGGAAGGGAGAAAAGGAGAGAAGAAGGAAAGAAGGAAAGGAAGGAGGGAGGAAAGATTCCACTGGTAAGAATGTACCATGTGTGCACATATACAGACATACACAAAGGCTTGCTGAGATATTTATATAAGAATGTTAATTACAGAGGTTTTCTTAAGTTCAGGGAAAACAGATTGTCCATTCACATGGAACTTGTTCAAGAAATTATGGTACACTCAAGTGATGGGATCTATAAGGTTCCTTAAAAGAGAGAGAGAGAGAGAGAGAGAGAGAGAGAGAGAGAGAGAGAGATGTACATGTGTTAATGTGAAAAAAGTTCCCAGATATATTACTGCCTAGAAACACCCTTCTTACCACGTGGTGTATTTTGCAGACACTGTTCACAGTGCATGCTACACGGGAATATTGCCGCCACGCAGGACATCAGACAGCACAACTTGGTTGGTGTCCCATGGTGTTGTGCAATCCTGGGGTTATTTGGGCTTATTAAAATGTTTATTACTAATTATGTTTCTGTAGGTCATACACATAAATGCTTTCCCTGGGGTGGGGGCAACAAAAGCAACCTTGAAAAGTACCCTTCAGGTGAGGGCTGGGGAGACAGGGGTCTCCTTTTGGTACCTTTTGTGCACATGTACTATCTAACCAAGCGCTAGTACGCTTTAAACGTTTGCACATGCTGCCTGCTGGGGGGGCTTCCGAGCCGTGTTTGCTCTGCTCTCTACCCTTCCCTGCATTTATTTTTCAAATGCTAATGTGTGACTTGTTTTAGGCCACTACCTTCACCACATACTAACCATAAGTTTTGAAGATTATTCAAGTTAAGAAGTATATATCCATATAGCCCACTTTCCCATGCAAAGCATTGCATTTCTCATGCTGTGACATTTCCTCTTAAGATATGCTTGTTTCTGCTCACGGCCCTAAAGTCCTTGGGTGAGCACTTTTTCTTGGTCCCCAGTGCAGCTAGTGGGATGTAGGATGGGGATGGCAGGTGGCTGCTCCTCCGCTTCCCCTGGTCAGTCCCTGCCAGGGGACCCATGCCATCAGACTCCTCAGTGCTGCTTTCTGCGTGCCAGCTCTCAGGGAGCGTTGTGAAGAGGGAGATGAGTCAGCGGATTTGCCTGATGCGAAGTTGGCCTGACACCAGCATGCTGCTCTCCCTGGCTTTAGGTGCCCGACTGCAGCAGAACCTAGGAAGATGGGGTCAGTGCCACCTCTTGGGTTCTGGAAATGAGCTCATCTCTTTTGGCAGCCCTCAGGAGACAGATGGCCTGGCAAGGAAGGGAGGGGCTTGGAGACTGAGCCAAGTGCTTCCACGCTGGCACTATGGGTAGTGGTGAGGGCACTGGGGAAAGTTTGAGGAGCCCTGACTTTCCCAGCTGACCCCACCTTGCAGACAGGGACAGGTTTTGGTTCCTCTATGACCCTCTCAACAGTAACTTCTTCCTTGTTATGTTGGAAGAATCCCTTCTTTTCCATTTTCTCTACCCCTTCTTGGCTATCAAAAGTCAAAACACTAAAAAAATAAAATAGTAATTTGGGTAAATTGGTGAAGTGCGGACTTCCTCAGTGCCATCCGGGAATCACCGTCTCCCTTCAGCTTCTCCTTGTACTTGTGGTCACACTGAGGACTCTATAGCTCAGACCTGGCACCATGCTCCTGCATTCCTGCCCCTGTCCTGTCTCCTGACAAGTCTATTCTCCGTTACAGGCTCCCCATGAAGAGCCCAAAGAACTGACACATGCTTCACTCTGAATGTCCCTGGAGCTCTGTCTGGCTGGGTGCTCCAGCTGACTGACAACAGTGCCATCTGATTTCAAGTTTCATGGGCTGGCCTTCGGAGGAGCCTTGGAGTCGCCATGATATTTGTTGCTTTCTATTGTTTCACTTACCTTGAACTTGAGCTGCTCTTTTTCAGAGGCAGAGCAATACCCTCATTGTCTGAAGCAAAAACTCCAAAGACTTCAAACTTCAGTGGATGAACAATGAAGAGCGAATGATTCAACAGTAAATTCTCAGTCAACAGCAACTTCTTCTGGGGACTCCACTGAAGAAGCGAACAGCCCCCAGCCCACTGCCACAGGAAGAGGTCACAGGAGGCTGTGCTGCAGGCATAGAGAGAGGGAGACAGTTTCATTGGCCAACATTTTGATCACCAATATTCTTCCCAACAATTCTGAGTGGTGAACATTTCACTCTTTTTTAATAGAAGGGGAAACTAAAGCTGAGGGGAATTCTGTGACTTTCCAAGGTACACAGTTTAACTAAAACCCTAGTCTGCCTCCTGCAAACCCCCAACAACTTCTCTGGGTAACTGAGGGGACCCCACAGTCAAAAACAGTAAACAACTCCTTGGTAAGTGAATTAGCAGAGTTGAGTGTTCAGATGTACCCAACTTGCCTCCCTATGGATGCCAAGCGAGCATGACCCAGCGTTGCGGTTGATCACAGTGGGAGCTCTGTGCCAACATGGAGACAAGTGTCAAGTCTCTACCTGCAGCACAAGTAGGGCTTGCCCTGAGCTTAATTCCCATGAAACTTTATCTTATGAAATTCAAAGAATCACCAAAGGAAGTTACGAAAACTTTCCAAGGTTCCAAACTTCAGAGACCTTAGGCCAAAAGCCCAGTTCACTCCTTCTTCCTACCTAGTTTGTAGAAGGCCACTGTCCTCTTGGTTCCATGGCCCTGGTCTTCAGGCCTTTCCTTACCAGTGATAATATGGCTGAAGGGCTATCTGGGCCTATCAACCCCCTGAGACATCTTCCCCTGGATAAGGACAACAGCTGTTACACTTAGAGAAGCATACTCTAGGCTTGGATTGGGGCCCATGGTTACCAGGATGAGGCTGGAATGAAGCCTCTTGGGCCCCAGTGCTTACTAAAACCAATGTAAAAGTCAATTTTCAAGTAGAGGTGACGCTCAGTTATTCATAGACTAAAGGTTCACTTTGTGGACTTTCCTCCTTTTTGCCCCTTTACCACCCCTTTCGTTGCCAGCTGCCTTGGCTTGATCCCTAATGCACTGGACAAGGGGCAGGCGGAACAGGAAAGCGTAATCAGTGCTGGACCCTGTTAGGGATCACAGCTGGCTCAAGAGCAGGTGAGTGGGTTTGGCATATTCTTGCTAATCCCATTCGCACTTATCACGTGCAGTAGACAATTATGGTAAGTTCTTCGAGGCCCTCTGATTTGCTAAGCCTTGCCAGGAAAAGAAATGAAAGGAATAAAGTCCACACACCAGCAGAGCCAGCAGAGGCCCAGGCTGAGACTAGCTGGCTGCGAAGGCACCTGCACCCAACCCCCTCCTGTCCTGTGGGCCTGGGGCGCAGTGTACGTTTATTTACTCAGCATGTTTAAATGATCATCTCTATGGTAGATGCAGAAACTGGGTTTTGAGAAAAACAGAATGGTTGAGTTTCTTCATTTAAATGGTTATTTTCTCGTCAAATAAAATATGAAAACTGCTTAAAAATATAATTTGTATACTGTAGCAGGAATCTCTTTCCCAGCAAAAAAAACCAGGCTTTTAAAGTGGATTCCATTTCCAATGTAAAGAGCAAAAAAGGGTGTGACACCATGACTTCCCATCCTATTATTGTTAATAATAAAGTAAACATAATGATAACAAGGTGTTTGATATTTGTGAACTATTGCGTCTTCTTTTTTGAAGCAGGGGTCTTGCTATGTTGCCCAAGCTGGTCTCCAACTTGTGACTTAAAAACACTCTTTACCTCAGCCTCCTGGCAGCTGGGACTACAGACACGCACCTGGCTTGCCTAAATCTTGACAACTCTGTGTGGTAGAAACACCAAGTGCAATTTACAGAAGCTAAGTGACTTGCCCCAAGTTGCTCAGGATGAGCAGAACTGTGTTGTCTCATTCAACTGACAGACTCCATGGCTCTTAATCTATCACATGGCTCCATTTTTCTACGGTGTGAACCGAGTGACATGACCTAGCGTCTTTGTTAACCACAGCGACTATCACCACCACTAGCAAAGTGCCAGGAATGTGTCACACTTGTGAATTCCCATCCCTGTTCCGCTCCTGCCCTTTCCATGTCTCTCTGGATTCCTGAATTTCTATCCTGAGACCTCCTCTACCTGGTGGACCATCCATCCCATTTAGCAACAAACTGCACACCAGGTATCTTTTGTATTTGGTTTTTCCCCATTAGTATGTGTAATTGTTTAACTTTTCCTGTGTGTTTGTATAATCTCTTTCAGAGTCAGGGTTGAATAACAGGAAGGGACCGTGTCATGCTTTACATGTATCTTAATATGTCACTTTTCTAGCACGATGCTGGGCCCACATTAAGCGCACCATATGCATTTTCTGGTTAACTGACTTTGGGGTGCAGCCATGTGGAAGACACCTTGTTGTATCTCTCATGGTATTTCATCTAGTACTGGGCATATAGTCGATGTTTAATACAGTTATCAATTGTGTGTCTTATTAACTTGGAGCAAAGATGAGTCCAACAACCACTGAGGATTTACCATGCACCTTAGGTAGATGTTTTAATTTAGGGTTCATACTAATTTTGTGAGGTATATATTGTTTCTACTTTTCATACAGCCCCAAATTATACAGGTGGTAAATATTGAGAGCAGGGCCCAACAGCAGGGTGAGGAGACCATAGGCACCTAAATATGTTGGCATGAGATAATCAAAGTTCACCCTTGGGAACACCCAGGAGATAGTTGTGTAGAGAAGGGGAAAGCAAAGGTCTAGGCAGTCAGACTGGCCACAACCTAGGAAAAACTGAGAGTGAGGATGAGGTGTCCTAGTCAGCAGCCCCCAGGAATAGCCTGGCCAGTGGGGAGTTTCTGTTCCCAGGCCCTAGGCTGAGTTCCGCCACCAAGATCCATCCATGCTAATCTGTTGTCTTTGGGCAAATGGCAGCAACCACTCCAGCTATTACTTCTCAGTTGTTGTTGGACCTAAGCTGGTTCCAGTCAGATAAATCTACATCAGATCAGAAAGAGGGCTTCCCAGGAGTCTGTGGGAACTCTAGGGCATGGACAAGGGACAATGGGGTTAGAAGAATTAACAAAGAAAACATTCCTTTATGTGAGACAGTGCCCAGCGAGCTATTGTGAAGCATTTCTGGAGTGGGATTTTCTTTGTAGCTCGGAAATAAGAGAGTTTATATTTCCCAGAGCTTCTACAAACTATGGAGCTGCGGAGGCAGGGGTGAGTGAGCTAGGTCCATTCTGAGGTTCCCAGTCCTTCCTGCCAGGTCTCTGTTCATAGCTTCCACAACCTGCCATTCCCACTTCAACCCTGAAAATCTTGCTCACTGACAGTGATAGGTGAGACAGACACCTACAGCATGTGGGTATGGGAGGGAGAACAAAAGACAATGTCTTATGCCAAGCCACATCCCACCCAACACCAGCACACACACAGATCTTCCACTGGGCCTGCGTGCTGTCTGCTCCTGAGCTGTGACAGAGAGGCACCCAGCCTGGACTCCATGTTTCTTTCTTTCATTGTCAGCATGTAAGACCTCCCATACCCTCCACCTGTGCTCAAGAGGGTAGACTATGCTTCAGGAGAGCAAAGATCATGCATGGATCTTGTATTTATCATTGCCTACATACAGTAGGTGCTCAATAAATATTTGCTGAGCCCGTGATTTGACATTTCAGCTTTATTAACCTATTCTTCTCTGCTGTGCTGTTGCTGGTTCAGTGATTACATAACAGTGGAAGGCAAAATGCACGTGGAGAGTGGAGGTGGGAGGGAATCCACTGGCACATATGGATGCCCATTGTTCTCAGAGTGTGGGACACGCTTTGGCTTCTCCAGCTGCCTTCACCTAAAGATGGGGAGATTAGGCCCTAAAAGGAGCGAGGACTTCCCTCTCAGAGCAGCCTTGTATGTTGCTATGGCAACTATGACTGCCTCATGCACTCATAGTTGCGCCTTTTTCAGATGTGGCTGGATCTAGACTATGTGACAGTCGAATTCATTCATGGTGCAACGTTAGGATCAAGTGCACCAGGATGAAGGGTGTGAGTGCTACTTGCCCTAAGTAGCCTGGATGAGATATAAGGGATAGAAAGATCTATGGTCATCCCTTGTTGCATTGTTATCTTCTGCCCACCATGAATTGTTTTTCCTCTACAGTGCCCCTCTGCCATGCTACCATGCCTTGGAGCCAGCCAATTATGGGCTAAAAACTACAAACTGTGAGCTAAACAGACCTTTCCTCCTTTAGCTTTGGGTGTCAGGTATTTTGTCTCAGTGTGAGAGAAAAGTAACTAAAGTATGTATTCTCCTCACTTCCCTTCCTAAGAAATTACACCTCATGGTCTGCTAAATCCGATATTTTTGGACCAGCACCCAAACCCTTCCAGACTCTCCTGTGTCCTAATTCTTGAATCTTGCTTCCTGTTCCCTAGGTTTGCTAGTTTTATTTGGAGGTTCTTCAACTCCCACTTCCCATTCTCTCCTTTCCCTCTGTGTCTGAGAAATTTCTTTGCTCTGTGGGCTCCATCACCTCCTCTGAGAAGTCTTCCTGGGACGCCTCTAGGCAGGCTTAGAGGCTACCTGTTCTTGAGTCTCAGAGATTTTCTTTGTAGTGCAATTGTGAGCCATTTGTGTTGCTGGCTTTCTCCTCTTTCTTCCTGGGGAATCTTTGAGAGGAAGAATTTTGTCTTCCACCCGACCACCCTGCTTGTCCACCACAGGGAAGAAGCTCAAGGAAGACCACTGATGAATGCCAGCGATGTTTACTGGAACCAGGAACTTTTAAAGCTCCTTACGTGCATTAGCTCATTTAATCCTGCAAGGATTGTTGTAAGCAATAACTCTGTGAAGTGGATTACTATATTTGCATTTAGAATGTTTATTGTTATAATCATCATGGCTATCCTATTTTATTGGAGAGAAAATGAAAACACAAGCTAGTGAGCAGCTGGCCCCTGAGCACACAGATGTCTTTTCCTCACTACCTCTTCCTGCTGGCCAGAAAGTCCTGTTCTGCTCCCAGGACCTGCTCATTCCTGCTTTCTCAGGAATAATCCCCCACTCCACTCCTCCCCAGACCACTGGCTTCCCATTCTCCATGACCTACTTCTTTATTCTCTGGCCCAAACGGCAGTGCTGACCTCCCCAGCATCACAGGCCCCACATGATTGCGGCATTCTGCAATTCCTCTTGCTTGTGTTCTCACACTGTATTCCAGCACAATGGGTGCCGTGTGCTCCTCCAACCAGGCTTTGTGTCTCTTGTCTTTTCTGTGGCCTCCCTTGTGTTCAGCAGATTGTTGGGGGCGTGACAGTGCTCAGTAACTACTTAGGGGTACCTTGACAGAGCACCTAGACGTTCCACTGCACCTGTGCAGCTGATTGTAGCTTTGTGACTTCATCCCACTGACAATGCAGGCTGCCCCTCCATGTCTAGGCGTGCCCCTCTCATCTTGAGGTGCACACACAGCAAACTGAGGTTGTGGGCATTTTGGTGTAATGTGAGCACAGCTCTGTGCCCTGCTGTCTTTAGCTCAGACTTACTTGCAGGTCTCTGAGTCACTGGACTCTTCCTTTGATTTCATTCTCTGACTCTTAGAGGAAAAAGATCAGTTCAATACAAAGCAGCTATCGCTTTGAATTAGGAAGTGGTAAGAAATAAAATACAAGGGAATGTCCAACAAGAAGCCCATAGATCAGCTGGTACTGGTATCTCAGATGTTACCTCTTTTTTGGGGGCATATCTTTAAGACCCAGCAATTTCCCTGGACCCTAGTGCCACTGTGTTTGGAGGATGTACTAGAAGATCAGAGGAAGAGAGCTGAGAGACCACTTAATACATACACTGTGCTTGACTGGGCAAGGCAGTCTCTTTCTGGGTTCTGTTTTCTTGCCTGGAAAATGACATGATTTCCAGTCTCCCTAACTCCTTAGGAGCTGGCATATTGATTAAATTGATTAAATGAAAGAAGTATGTCAGAGTAACTCTATAGATCATGAATCCCATCATCCCTCCATCTGTCTGTCCATCTGTCCATATACCTATTCATTCATTCTTTTGATAAATATTTGTTGAGCCCTCAGTATGCACCAGACACATAGGCAATGGAGACACAGGGCAGGCATTTTTACCAACAATGCAGTTCCTGCTCCAGAGAAGGTGGAGGAAAGGTCCTAATCAGGTAATTGCATTAGTGAGTAAGTGAATGCTCCATGAGACCTTAGGAAAGAAGTTTCATTCTGGGGACAGATCACGTGACATGCCTTCTTGCTCCCACAATGTAGGCAGTGGTTCTTGCATTGGGATTTGGAAACGTCCTTTGGGAAACTTTGTTAAAGATTCCTGGGAAACAAACTCAGGGAGTCTGACTTATGTCTAGAATCCTTCTGGAAATGTACATGCTTACCTGTCCCTCCAATATTTCTCTAAACTCTTGCAAATTCCCTCTGGCCAAATTTTAAGAGTGACTTACAATTAGAGAAGGATCTTACTTGAAGACTGTCACCTCTGACATCTTTGCTGACTGCATGTGTGCATGAATGTGTGCATGCACACACACGCATATGTTCATGTGTATATTTCTAAGAGGTTCTATTCCAGGTCATTCCTAAAGTTTGGTGACCCAACATATTTTCTTTTTGCTTACACCAGTGTGAGTTGCATTCCTGTCACTTAAAACTACCACATCCTGGTTAACATAGGTTGCGGCTGATCTATATGGTTTCTACTGGTTGAGTGGTGAATACAAGACTTGTGGGGACAAAGTAAAATTTTATTGTCAAAGACAACATTTGGCATGGTTATTCCAAGAATGGACATGGAGATACCCTCAGATCCATATACATGTATGAGGTGTTTGTGAGCATCTGTGATAACCATGAACATCAGTAACTTGCCTCAAAATATTCATTCTTGACCAAAAAGATTGTGCACTATGCTCTTCTGACAAAATAAAAATAGTTTGGGTTGGTTAAGAAAGACTTATAGTGGCAACCAATCCCTCATCATGAAACCCCCTAGGGTGGAGAGTGGGTGTTTGGGTTCTGGAGTCGCTTTTTGGATGAGTCCTGGCTTTGCTGCTCCCTGTCTCTGTGGTATTGGACTAAAATACTTTACTTCTCTGATCCTTTATTTCTTCATCTATAAAGTGAGTCTATTCAAGTAAGATTTATCTCATAGGATTGTCATGAGAATTAAATACACTATGTGTATAAAGAGCTTAAAGTAATGCCTGGTACACACTGAGAGTTTCTTAATACTCAACTATTATTATGCAGATTTGAAGAACTTGCAATAACAATCCCTCATAGGCTTCCTCCAGCCTCAGGGTCTTTTGCCCATATACTCAGGTTAGAAAATCTTCTTTGTAACTTTACTTCCCTTTTTTCTTGCTAATAAATATTGTCTTTCCATCTAAATCTACTATCCAGGCCCCTAGAACTTGGGTCTCCTGAACACTTCCTTTTTCTGCCAATTCACCCAATTCTTGAGTCTTTCTCACACCTCTTTCCATTTTCTAAAACTCTATTATAAGCCCTTCTCCCTGAGTATGTCTCTTCTGAAGACTGGGAGGTCCCAGAGATCACTGAGAAGCTTCACTTCTACCTAGGTCTCCAGAGCCCAGCATACGACATCATGGCCATGGAGGCCCTGGCCAGGCACCAGCTAGCTAAGGATGGAACTCAGTTTTTACTCAATCCCCTGAACACTGGTGACTTTACTTATAAACTGGGGAATATGCTACCCATTCAATGGCATTACTGTAGAAACTGAAGGAGAAAATAAGTGCAAAGCCCAGCTTAACAGTCAACATTTATGGGGCTGGGGACATAGCTCAGTGGAATAAGTGCCTGCCTGGCAAGCACAAGGTCCTGAGTTCGACCCTCAGTTTCACAAAAAAAAAAAAAAAAACAGTCAACATTTACTATTATAATTATTATTATCTGATTGTGCAGAGAGTATTTTACCTCATAGTGCCCTCTCTCTCTCCTACTGTGGTAAAATATAGGTGTTACATTTAGCATCTTCACCATAGTTCACTTGCATTCAATTCATTCACATTGTCATATAATCTCCATAAATCTTTTCATCTTGCAGAACTAGAACTCTATACCCTATAATTCCCCATCCCTTCTTACTGCAAATCCTGCCAACCATCATACCATGTTCTGTCTCTGAATTTTTTACTGTTCTGGATGCCTCATATGAGAGGAACGATTTAGTATTTGTCTTTTTGTGATTGACTTATAGTACTTAGCATAATATTTTCAAAGTTCCTATATGTTGTTGTATATTTCAGAACTTCTGTCCTTAAAGGCTAAAATGTATTCCATTGTGTATTTATATCACATTTTGCTTACTCATCCATCTACCAATGAACATGATAGCTGTTGGGCTGCTTCAACAGCTTAGCTACTCTGAATAGTACTGCTATACACATAGGTATACTGATATTTCTCCAAGACCCTGTCTGTAATTCTTTTGGATGTATACCTGGGAGTGAATTGCTGAATTGTATTGGAATTCTATTTTCAATTTTTTGAGGAACGTCATTGATTCACATAGTGGCTACAGTATTTTATATGCCCGTCAACAGTTCACAAGGGTTCATTTCCCCGTTGTACCAACACTCATTTTTTGGTTTTTTGTTTTTGTTTCTCTGTTTCCTTTTCATAATAGCTGTCCTACTGTGGATGAGGTGGTCCATAACTCTTCTGCCTGGCCTTAGGGAGCTACTCTGGCCAAAGCAAGCATTCAAGGGCAGATTTGCCGCATGTAGCTCCAAGGACTGGGTAGATTCTTGCCAGAGGGATCACAGAATCCAGAGCCCCATCTTCTAATCCATTTATTCAGAATTTCCATAAATTTTGGTGCCTTTATCTCACAGGTGAGAGAGCAGATTCGGGGTGTATAAACAGTCTGTTCAAGGCTCACAGCTGGTAAACTGGTAGTTGAACTGAACCATAAATGGGGAAGAATTACTGTGTTAACATCCACACCACACTCTCTGAGTTCAAGGTAAGAACACTTCCTCCCTGAGTTTCGGGAGGCTGGACACAGGGGGCTTTGGCCTGGCTGTCAGGGGGGCCTGCCAGCTGATGAACAGGAAACAAAGCAGATTACATTCATTAGCTAACCATGTCCTCAGGTGTGCCTGTTGTGGCACTGGGTGCTGTTTATGGTTACAATAAAATGTACAACCCCAGCATTAAAAGGTTTACAAGAGTCTCCTTCAACTCCTGAATGCAGAATTGAGAGGGGGCAGCTGTGTTCCTTTCAAGTGTGACCTGCTTGAGAGAGGTCACCCATAAAATTACTGCACTGAGTTTAATTTTGCCTGATCTTTGTCCAACAGAACTCTGCACCTGCAGCAGCTGGGCAGGGTCATGCAGACACTCCTTGTTGGTACTGTGGGGTGAACGTGGAGACAAGGGAGGGCCAGACTTCCAGGATCCCAACCGGAGAGGACTGGTTCCATCCAGGGTTAGCTGAACTCTTCTACTTGAAAATCTTCTTTGGAAATTATCTTAACAGCACACTGGGGCATTAATGGTCAATCAGCCTTTCAAAAGTGAACACAAATTTACTCCCAGATGTGCCTCAGGGCCACAGGTCAGTGGTCATAAGGACCATCACTGTGGTTACAGCAGGAGCCGCCCAGTCAGTGGGAACAGTGCTCTTGAGCCAGGTACTCCAAGGGAACAAAATGCAGACAGGTCCAGCAGTAAACAGTGACGAAGCAGGCACCACTCCAGGAAGTGGCTTTCATGGGAAAGAAGCAGGGGAGAGATCTTGGTGCCAAAGGAACCTGTACAGAAGGGATCCTGAGCTTATTTGGCATGGACAAAATCAGGCAGCTGTCACCATCCATGAACTTGGAGATGAGATGGGGAGGATGCAGGGCTATGTGGGCAGTGAGGGATGAGGCTTTAGGCATATCACAGGCTTTAGGCAAAATGCATAGTTAGTCACTAAAGTATCAGGATGCGAGGAAGACTGGTCATAGTTTTGATTCACTGGTAATGTGTCTATTAAAATACACTTTTTTGCATGCCTCATGGGAGTTTTAAAATTGAATGCAACTGCCAAGACTGTATACATTAAAAAGTCCTATCTTTATATTTAGAGGCTGTGAGGTATGGATTGAAAGCTCAGATACTGACCTCAGGGGACTTGGATTCAACTCTCAGCTTCACACTTACAGTGTGAGCTTGTGCAAATTCCCTGGTTCCTGTAGTTCTCAACATCTGATCTGTGAAAAACAGTACAACACTACTTGGCCCACCGCAAAGTCAGCACTTAGCAAGAGTTAAATTAGTAAAGCTAATACTTATAAGAAAGCAAAGAGGTACCTACCATGTACAAGACACCGGACTGCATTATATACGAAAATATATATTATTTAATTCTTATAATTTTGTCCAAGCAGCTGTAAACACCCCCATGGGACAAATGAGGACAAGAGAAAAGGAGGGAGGCTTCGCCCAGCATTGCACAGAGCGATGGGTGGTGGGCAGGCACACGCCCCTTTGAGCTGGCTGAGCGGCTGCCTATGCTTGCTTGAGGAAGCGTAGCAAGAGCCATAATTCAGCCCAAATGTCCCCAAGAGGCTCTGCTGCTTTATCTGCCTTATATCCTGAGCTTGTCCAGCACCTGTGGCAGTTAGATGGGAGTTTGGGATTGGTTTTGGAAAAGAGAAGGCAGATAGGTCAAAAGAAGAGAAAAGAAACATAGCTGGCTTTCAAGACAGCCTTACACAGACCCAGACTTCCTCCCATTCAGCTTGTGTTTCAGACTTGGGAACTTTACAGCATCTTAGTCATGGAAAGGACTTAGGGGTCAGTTAGTCCAGCCACACCATTTTATTGATGGCTCAGAAAAGGAAGGTAACTTGCACCAGCTAGTTGGCAACAGTCCAGATTAAACCTTGGGTTTGTCAGGCACACAGCAGTGTTATTTCCATCTCCTCAGATAGCCTCCAAATTGCTCACTTTCCAGATCTATCCTGTACGACTTTGTTCCTGGGCCAGAGATGTGGGGCCTCTGGACAGAAGCCAGTTCTTCAAGGAGCAGCAGGAAAAGGTGCACCTGGGCCAGTGGGGGAGGCACCAGCACTGCCACTGAATTGTATTTATTTCAATGGGACCAAATGGAATCAGCCACATTAACATGGTTAGTGTGCCTCTGGGTTGTTGAAACCAGCCCTGAATACTAACCAAGGGAGCTTAGATGGAGCTAAAAATAACTGGCTAATCACCACCAGGAAGCATTAACAAGGACCCCCAAAAAAGGAAAATGTCTTAATATTCCATCTTTCCAGCAGCTGGCCTCCATCTGGGACTGAAGTCTCCTCCCAGCTTCCACTGGGCAGGTAATTAGGCCGGACAGAAGCTCGGGGCTTAGAGGAACAGAAAGCCTGCCCCAGCTTTGAGGGACTAAATGGAACAGGGTTACGTGGGGTGAGGTGAGTTGGAAATCATTGGTGAAACCAAAAGAAATGAGCTGCAGCAGGAGGCAGCCTTTCAAGAACAGGGAAGTCATCATTACAGCTCATAGCTCTTCTCCTTGCAGAAATTAAAATCCTTATAGGGAAACATCATTTGATTTTGCTCTGCAAAACCCCCTGAAAGTCTCCCCTTCCCCAGCATCCAGTTGTCTCTGGCTGAAAGCATCCCCGGGGCTGCGCCCTGGGGCCATATTGAAACCAGTTGTCCCTGGAAGCCTCCCTGTTGGGACAAGGACCAGGGCAGACCCTCGGTTCCCTGAGCACAGAGACAGTGCAGCATGTGGCTACATGGTGAAAGGTGTGACTGGCGTCATTCATTCATAGGACCTAGAAGAGCAGGAATAGGAAATGATTATTTTCAGTCAAAAAAGGTTAGTTCAAAAGCAATATAGAAATATTTTGTAGAGGGCAAGGTAATACTTGAACAGCTTACTCCCCCCACACAATCTATGATCAGGTTAAATATGAATATAAATAACTCCTAGTGAAGAGCCCTCTAGGATCCTACCCCTAACCACTTGGTTCAACATCTTGGGCTACGTGCTCGGGATTTTTCCTGTAGTCTGTGTGCCTGGTGAGAGCCTGTGGCAGAATGAGCAAGAGAGTGGTAAGAGGGAAGGAATGAGGGCTGGAAGAGTGTGCACTTTGGGGTTCAGTGCTGTTGCAACATTTCCTAGCTGGGTGTGTCTGGCAAAACAACTCAGATCTCTGCACTCATGCACACACAGATGCTGGGCATCTTTTTCTCTGGTTGTATTAGGACTCAAAAGACCCAGCAGCTGAGAAGATGCTTCATTTATGCTAATGTGCAGTGCAAACATCACTGTCCTGCTACACTAAGAGACAGATGTGCGCTGGCAGGATGTGGGCAATCTTTCGGATGCTCAGAGGTGAATAAAGAAGTCCTTAGTGCTCAGCACTCACACCCATTTCCCTTCCAGTCCTTCCTGAGAAACAGGGTCTCCTCCTTTTTGCATGTGTTCCAGCCCTGGGACACTGGTGGTTGGGTCCACCACCGCCATGGCCCATGGGAAGGGTGCAATTGGTGAGCAGTAGGAGCTGATTTCTGGGAGCCATAGCATCTCTGTTTGTGTTGTTTTCCCACAGCCAGAACGGCCCCCTCCTGACGCATGAGTCACGCTGTGATCCCCAGAAATGAGAGAGCTGCTGCATTTCCAGGAGAAAGGCCCTGAGCCGCAGAGGATTCTGCCTGAGGCAGGAAAGACAGCCAGATTCACTGAGAAGTAGTAAAAGTCCACCGGTATTGGACTTGTATTGATTCCACCCCATCCCATCAATAGTGATTTGTTACTGTTTTGGCTTTACTTGGCATTATTCAAAACCCCCAGACAACATAATGACACTGGAAAAAAGAAATTAGAAAATCAAGTTACATTTGTAGCTATGTCGCTACCAGTTGCATGACACTAGCAAACAATTTCACCACTCAGAGTTTTATCCAGCAAGAGCAGAAAGAAGAACCCCCAGCTACGATACGCGGCTGCTGGGATTCACTGCAGGTGGTGCTTGGCAGGGGTTAGGAGAGAGACACCTCCTTCAGCTGTAAGGTTGCTGGTTTTCTGAGCTGCTAGGTACATGATCCCACAGCGTCATGGTAAGGTTTTAGACAAGGTGTGTTATGGGGATGTGTAATGCCCGCATTTATTTTGTAGGAATATTTCTATTGATGAATTATTAATTTTAATTTTATGAGCTACAATAAAAATAATGAGAAATAAAAACTATAATAAATAATAAAAATGAAAAATAAATGATATAAAATGTGTAGTTAACAGGAAAATAAAATATCAATAAAATATTAATTTTTAATATATGAGTGTGTAGAATAAGCATCAACATTTTCAATATCAACTGTTTACCTGCTTATAAGATCTAAAAAATAACAGCAGAAATAAATTTTTATGTGAACTGCAATGAAAATACAAACAAAACTCTACCGCAGAAATACTCTTTGCTTCAATTATCACACAAAGGCATCTGCACACGTGACAGCAGCACGGGCCCTGCACAGGTCTCGCTTACACTGGCACGCGTGGGCTTAGCTTTCCCTCCCTGCCTGGTAGGTCACACCTGTCACCGCTCCTGTCTTCCTCTTTTGTCAGGCGCTTCCTATTATAGTATATAGTGTGCACTGAGCAGGAAAGTGAAATACCAATAAATCAATAAAACAAAGTAACAGTTAAATAGCAAATATATACTGTTGAGAATAAGCATCAACATTTTCTACATCAACTGTTTGCTTATTAAATCTAAAAAAATAACCGCAGAAATAAAGTCTTATGTGAACTACAACGAAAATACAAATAAAATTCTACCACAGAATCATCTTTGCTTCAGTTGTCACCCCTAAGGCAGTTTTACACACAAGAACAGTATGTTCCGTAAACAAGTATCACTTTCACGGACAGCACACGCGCTTTGTTTTCCTGTCTTCTTGGGTAGGACATACTTGACATCTTGCTGGTCTTCCTAATTTCTTAGGAGGTTCTTGTGATGTTTTACCTGTCTGCCCGCTGGTATTGAACTTGTGTTGGTGCAATGCCAGAATTCTTTTGAGGAGTTCTTTGGGCAGATACATAATGTTCTTCCCCTGTTGTAATTGATCATTTTTTAATTCCAGTCTCGATCTTCTAAGAAAATTTCTCTGTGATATTTTGTGCTTGTTATTTTTGTAAACTATGAAACTATTTATGCCTGACATGTTTAGGATCAAGTAAAACACATCCATTGGCCAGCACTTTATGTTTCAAGTGACATCATAGCTGCTGCATAACTCATCAACAGCATCGACTCTGCCTTTCATTTTGTTGTAAAATGTGAACATTTCCGGCTGCATTTGTGTTGAGGACTCATTATGTCTTTTTTTTGTTGGTTTGTTTCTTTTGAGACAGGATCTTGATATGTAGTCCAGGCTAGCCTAGAGCTCATCATCTAGCACAGGTTGACCTTGAACTCATAGCCTCTTCCTGCCTCAGGAACCTGCTGTGTGCTAGATTACAGGTGTGCACCATCATGCCTGGCTTCACCATCAGTCTTATCATGGTGGTGCAATGTTGACAGTATCCAGTACTGCTTTGTTTTTCTTTACCACATAGGTGGCCAATGCTATGTCTTCCTAAAATCCAAAAATTGTACTTTACATTTCTCTATTATGAACCTTGCAACCTTTTTTATAGGAATCTCAGCTTTCTCCTTGAAAATAGCTCCTATGCTGGCCAATTGGCCTTCTTCTAGCAAATGTGACATCAAAGGGTAACTAGTGAACCAACTGTCAAATGTGACTTTTTGAAATAGGTGCAACAAGTCTGTTGATAACATCATATGATTTATTACTGCATAAAGGAAGACCTGTTGGCTGACTTCCAGGATAAATTTCTAAATTCAAGGTATAAAATGTCTTCACATCCACCAGGGTATAGATTTTTATATTTCCATATTTGGAAGGTTTACTTGACTTATATTGCCAAAGCTACAGTGACCACAAAATGATGCAAGTTGTTCATCAGTTGTTATATATTTGGATGGTGTATAAATTGTCTGACAGTTCAAGCCAAAGCTTTCAAAAAAATAAGCAAAGTTGGAGTTTTTTCTTTTTTGGCTGGTCTTTTTGTCATCAAAATGTAGAAATTTTGAAGGAAATCCAATCTCTTGAGTGTCATTATTGTCCTAAAATTCTGAATGCCACAGCTTCATAAATCCCTTAGATTCTGATGATTATAATAATAAATTCTTGCTATGAAGGCTATTTAGTTCAGATAGTGAGGTGTCATGATAAATACAATTTTTAGCATTGTTGATACACATAGGATATTTTCTTGTATTTCATTAGTAGGATATTTTGAAACACCTTGCAGCATATCATCCATAACAGTTTTCAACATTGAATCTCAGTGTTGGCCTTCTGTCCCATAGGTTTCCCTCATCTGAATCAGGGCTTTCATTCTGTACTTCTCTATCTGTCATTTCTGTATCTCGCTGACTTCCTCAGCTTACACAATCCAAGTCATCATCGGGAGCCAAAGCACCTGATGACTCACTTCCACCCTCCTCCTGGAGCGGTAAAAGTGGATTTTTATGCAACACTGTACTGAATTGAGCAGTACTCATTGTGGCAGCATATATACTAAAATTGTACTGGATTGGGCTAATTCTGCAAGAAAAATCAAAAGAAAACATTTCTAAAAATTATAAGTACATAAAAATGTACACAGATTTGCATCATGTGGGTAAAACTCAACCATTTACACCTTGACACATGCATACATCTGAGCATTCATCATATCCAATGGGTAAACACAAAGATTGCTTCCTGTATTCCCCTCACACAGCCACTGAGATGCACAGCTCATATGTTAAAGTACATATTTTCATTAGGAATGTGCGGTATGGGTGTCTGTGACCCAGTATGTGGAACCAGAGGGTCTGTAATAGTGTGCATTAGCACGCACGTTTTCTTTTTTTGGTTCAAGATTTTTAAGCTGTAAAGTGTTGCTTAAATTTGCTCCTTTTAGAGTTTTGACAAACATGCAGTTGTGTAAGCACCAGTGAGATGACAGCTTCTGATCTGTTTCCTGAACCCCAAGAAAGAATTCTTCCAGAATATTGTACAATTAGAACAGCATGGAGCTAATTGAGTCTGGCTTTTCTCACAAAAGACAAAACACTGAGATTCATCAAGTTTATAACAAACATTCAGGAACTGAATCCTTTTTATTGCTGAATAGCATTTCATTCTATGGATGTATCATACGTTTTCTTTTCTTATACCTTTGTGTTTGTTCTTGTAGTACTAGGGATTGAACCCAAGGCCTTTATACTAAGCTGCATCTCCAGCCCTTTCTTCATTGTTATTTTGAGACAGGCTATCACTAGGCTGCTAAGCTACCCAGACTGAGCTCCAATTCATAACCCTTTTGCCAGAATCTTCCAGAGTGCTGGGATCACAGACATGCACCACCATGCCCAGCTTCTTTATCTATTTGTATTACTGCCACAAATAAACCACTACTATCAGCTCCATAAATCAAAGTAGACAGAAATACGGAAAATGTGTGCTCTGAAATTGCAGGATACCATCAAATTAATACAAGTTGGGGGAAATGCATGGAGATAAGATAGAGTATACATCTGGAGGACAGAAACCCATCAGGACGCCCAGAATATAAACTTGGAAGAGACTGTATAAAGAGCCAGGACAATGGCAAAGGCCAGGGCCACAGGAGGGATAGAGGGGTCCCACAGAAAGGGTTTAACCTACTGTCTCCCTGGCAGCCCCTCAGCCATCTCCTTTGTCCCTGGTTTAGCCATCTGGTTAAGCTGTTGCTGATGGCAGGTTCTTGTCAGGAAGAAGCAGTGAGCAACACACTGACAGGCTGGGATGATCCCAGAGGAGCAGAGGGAATGTGCAGTTAAGTGAGTTGTGTGCTGCGTCAGTTCTTTCCAGTGAGCAGCATCCCTGCACCCCCACGTCCTATCTTATCCCCACACGCCTCCTCGAGATATTTAGGGCCACCAGCTTCCACCCCACCTGCACACTCATACCTTGCTCGTACTTGTACCCCATTTCTTCCCGCCTCTGAGGCTGAGGGGGCCTCCCTGCTGTCAAAGCCGTTTCTCTCCTCCTTCTTCCCCCAGCCAGACCCTCTCAGCTGGACATCTCTCCTTCCATCACGCCTCCTCCCTCATGCGTTGTCCATCTTGCCATCTTTACCCGCTGCCCAGCCTATGCACTTACCGGGTTCCTTTCTCCTAGACACATGCATTCCCTCGCCCTCATGTGTGACTCTCATCCTTGCTCCTCACGTGCACTTCTGGGCACCACTGGCTTTTGTCATTTCCCCATGTTGCCGTCACTCCACCAAGCCCCTGCTACCAGCCCTGGGCAGGACAAACACACTGGGAAGGGAAAATGATAAAAGAATAAACATGAGTGCGCACACACACACACACACACACACACACACACATATATATATACTTAAATTGATATCTTGGGCAAATGTTAAGATTCTGTCTTATGATCCCGTAAAGCTCCTTTTCCCAAATAATGTAACATTCATTGCTTCTTAGAATTAGGGTGAGAACAGATTTTCTTTGGAGGGGTGGATGCTGGTCAACTCAGTACAATGTCTGGGACTAAACTTATTATCTTCCCTCTGCTGCCCACAATGTATATTAAAGACATCCGTCCCTCCCGCCAGGAATTTGGCCAAATGCCTCAGAATCATCTGAAACTGTCTCACTTATTCCACACCCTGATGAGCCACCAAGTAATGGTACATTTTTTAATATCATCTGTGTCTTAAATCTGCTGCCTCCTCTCCAGCATCATCACCCCTGACATAGCTCCTGCCTCACCACTTTCGCACACCATCAGCTCCTCCTAGCCAGGCTCCTGCCTCCAGTGAGACCACTTGCACTCAGTCACCAGACAATACCATGTACTTTCTCTACTTGGCAGCCATTATGGCTTCCCTAGCTGGTACAGAGGAGCCCAAGCTCCACTGATGTAAAGGCCTTCTAGAACCTTCTCCTAGTTCTGCATCAGACGCACCTATAGCATCTCACAACACAATTCTAGAACTCCACAGTGCCTCCTCCCAGAAACTGCTTCATCTCCTCTGCTCTCTATGGGCCTTTGTTTGTGTGCTGCCTCCTTCTGGATTCCTTCCCCTCTCTTCTGGCCTCACTTTCTCCCAGGATTTGGAGGCAGATTTACTTACATTGCTAGATGCTGATCAGGATCATTCCCAGAATACCAGGCCCCAATGTCTAACAGTCTAGGGCTTTTAGAAGATGCACAAGCAGGAGGTACAAAGGAGGTGTAAAGGTGAGACAGAACAGCTTCGAAGTTCTTCTGATTGGCTGGCAGAGTGAGATCATTGGTTACCAGGGTAGATTAATGATCATCAGTTCATGACGCTTGGTGCCATGGTACAGTCAGGCCGACTGTATGTTCAGTTATGCACTTGTGGTTGCAGGGGTCAAGAAAATAATTACAAGGCCATGAAGCAGTTACAGAGCTAAGAAGTTTCAAAAATAACAATTTCTCTTGTACAGTTTTTTCCCTTTCTCTCCCAGAAACCTTCCCTTAGCTCCCAGGATCTGTGAACATCACGTTTCTCACTGACTTGGTGCACTAAAGTGTTTGTTTATTTATGTCTTCCCAAACAATCTCAAAGATCTTTCTCACCTTTGAGCTCCTGCCCTTAGTCCTGGCCCAAAATAAATTTAAACTGAGTTGGACAGAAATTGGCCTAAATATGTAGCAAATGAAGTGTGAAGGGCAGGCCCCAGAATAAGCGGGTGAAGGGAACAATCTGGATTGCAGAAACCGTGGGATGGGCATGTGGAGGGAGGATGCGAGTGGAGGTGCTGACAGTGGCTGGAACCTCTGTGCGCATGTGAAAATTCAGGGTTTGCAAATACAAAGAGGAAAAGGAGGGAGGAGTGGTGAAGAAGTGGGGAGGAGACAGGTTGAGAGAAAGGAAAGAGGAATGGAAAGTTACCAGCTGGGTGGGAGCCTTGAATGCTTACGGGAGCACCCAGCTGCTGCAAGAGGAACCTCTGTATCTGGGAGTCTGCTTGGGAGACGATCAGGACCCTTAAACTCCAGAGGTTTTGTTTTTCTCTCTGAAATTCAGGGTCACTTTTTCTTTGCCACTTTTCAGATAAGTGTCTTTTATTGCTCTGACAGGATAAATATTATCTGTTCTCAAAAATGTCTCCCTACTTCCCCTGCAAATTGACTCCTTTTCCCAGGGAATCAGCCTTGGCCCAGCCACAACTGAAGACACTCATGAAAGAAGACTTCCAGAACTGCTTCACAAAGTAGCAAGAATGGTGGGTGTGTTTAAGCAAGGAGGGATTATTACGAGGAGAATTAATGGTACTCTGTCTTTTCCTATAATAAAGTTTTGAAAAATGTAGACATTCATTGTATTTTTTTATCACACCTTGTGATTTGCTGCAGGCATTCAAAGAAATAAACAAACTAACCACCCCCAGAAAAGCCCTTGCACCTGAAATTTGGAGCTCTGGAATCAACCGCTGAAGCACCCTCTTCCTCCAGGGCAGCCCCATAGGGCCCCAGTGGAAGGCAGCCCCATAGGGCCCCAGTGGAAGGCAGCCCCGGAGAAGGGCTCTGAGCTCTGCTCTAGCTTTGGCGGTCAGAATTCAGCTACTGAGAGAATCTCTTTTTCCACTGTTCTTCAGCAGCTGTCACCAGTCTGCCCCAATCTCAGGCAAGAAGGCAACATGGAGTGGCCATGCTGCAGACTTGGGGGCAACACCAACGGCATAAGCAGACTTGCCAGACTCTGCTCCTGCTTGGTTCACTCTAACAAGTGTTTCCTGAGAGCCTTCTGTGTGCCTCATATGCTAGGTAGCTGAATACAAACATGTGAGCCTTGGTCCTTGCCCATGGGAAGGTCACAAGACAGAGGAGACAATGATTCCTACAGAGTGGTGGTGTTTAGTGTAAACTCAGGACACTCTGGTCTGGAGGAGCACCTCTCCCAGCATTTATAGTGATCACCAGCATGGTCAGGGACAGAGGCCCAAGGATAAACTGCATGTCCGGAGTGGGCTTCTCGAGGAAGTGTGGTGTTTACCAAGGTGAGATGGCAGAGGGCGTGGCAGGAGATGGGACAGCCAGACAAGACAGTATGGCCGCCCACTTTCCCCTTATCTTTCTGTTCCACTCTGACCTTCTCATCAAAGGATCAGGAGGGCAGGGACAGAAGCTGGGGCTGAGGGTTGGCTGAAGCCCAGAGGAACAGGGCCCATGGAAGGGCAGGAGGATATTTTCACTTCCTTGACTTCCAGCCAACTGACCCAGCGCATGCAAACTTACCTTCCCTTGCTTGATTGCTGCTTCTCTCAAACACACGGGCTGTTTTTTCTTTGGGTGTGGCAGCGTCGGAACATTCTGTCTTGGCAAGATACCTCTTTTTTGGAGAGAGTTCAGAAGAAGCTGCCCTCAATGGCCAGAGCAAACTGAACCTGGGTTGGGTGCTGTCACAGGCCAGGGACTCTTTGGAAGGAGCCTGGGTTGGCATAAGTTCTCCAGGAATCTATAGTCACTGTTCCCCCAGGGGGCGTGCCAGGCCCTGTCTGGATTTGCTGAAGGCCTTGTTTCAGGTAGAGTTAGCATTTCTGGGCTCTTGTAGGAAACTAGTTTCCACACATCAGTCTCTTTGTCAGGTAGCTAGAAGCAGAGACAAGTTGCTTTGTAGCAAGGGAGGAAATTGCACCACAGAGTGTGTTGCTGGTCTTACTTTGTCTTCCCTTTGGCAGTTAACTATAGGAGTTCCCAGGCCCAAGAGAAGGGATTAGATCCCAGAGACTGAGTCTCTCAACTTGGCAGTGTTTCCCTCAGCTTTCAAAACAAATTTCAACCCCCTCCCTCCTTCTGCCTGCCAGTATTGTGTATAGCCTGTTTGGGGTCTCCTTGGGAAAGACTGTTCCTCAAAACTCGCCAATGGCATTTCCCATCTGTGTGGCTCAAATAAGCAAATCATGAGATGTGACTTGTTGAAAGTAACCCTTGCTTCTGCTCATGCCCTGAGCAATTGGCTCTGACTACGGCTTGCACTCAGCAGGCCCCAGCCTGCTGTTGGGGATGTAGCCTGGCCGGTCCACAGCAGATTGACATAAGTCCCTATTATGGTTTCCTACTCTCTCTCTCTGTGTCTCTGTGTCTCTGTCTCTCACTTTTCTGCTCTCCTTTGTCTGATGGTCAGCATACCTGACATCTTAGACTATTCTGCTACAACTATCCTTCAGGCACTTGAAGTTACGACAACTATACCAATAGGCACTTGAATTTATGACCTTGAAATTCTCTTTTAAAACTGGCCACTTAGATTCTTTTTTCCCCAACTATATAGCCCCTATCCAACCGGCACACTCTTTTATGACCTTGCTGGTTTTTTAGTAGAAGATAATAAACTTTGAGCTTCAAGTCAGTGTGTCTAAGATGTGCAGTGCGCTGGCATCTCCCGGCTCTCTGGGACGCCCAGCTGCAAGTTTGTTCCTCTCCAGTTTTCTCCCCAAGGTACTTTCAAGTGCACAGAAGACCAGCAGGTCTCCAGCCCCATGCTCTGAACAACCTCCTCTTTTTTCTTATACCTGCAAACTCTGTTTTCAAGACTTTGCTGAATACCATCTCTTTCTGAGAAGCCTCCCCCATCCCAGTCTGCTGCCCCTCCTCACCCTTCCCTCTCTCTGTGCTCCAACCTAGGAACTCTCCTTGGTATTTTGATAGATATCTTCCTAACATCTATCACCAGACACAATAAGAAAAACACATTTAAAAACACCCAGTTTTAAAAGTTAATCGTAGTCAGGCGTGATGGTGTACACCTGCAATCCCAGCACTCAAGGGGCTGAGGCAGGAGGATCACTGTGAATTCAAGGCCAGCCTGTGCTGCAGAGTGATTTCAAGGTGGGCCTGAACTATACAAAGAGAGCCTGTTTCCAAAAAAAAGTTAATTGTAATGTGCATGAGAAATATTTGTAGCTAATATTTATGTGAATGTTTACTATGCACTAAATGCCTTTCTAACACAAACTACTTCATTAAAATGTACAACAACCCTGTGTAGCCACAGTTGTTGCCTGAACACAAATGGTTCCTTTCTTCATTGCTGGCAAAGCCCGAATTTGTTTCTATGTTGTGCTAATCAACTTTCTATTGCTGTGACAAAATAGTTGAGATAAACAATTTAAAAAGTGAAAACATTTCCTTTGGTTTATGGTTTCATGTGAATTGCTTTTGGGCCGTGGCAATGAGAATATGCAGGAAGCATGTGGTAGAGGAGGCTCCTCCCCTCATAACAACCAGGAGGCAGAAGGAGAGGAAGGAACCAGAGGGCGAATGTACTTTTCAAGGGCAACCCCATAATGACCTAATCTGTCCACTGAGGCCCTACTCCTGAAGTTAGAGCCATCATCTGGGGGTCAGCTTGCAACACATGGGCTTTGGGGGAACATTTGAGGTGCAAGTCATATAGACCTTTTGACATAAGGAGGGGAACCAGGGGAGGGAGAGGACAGTGAGAGAGGGGTAACAGGACAAAAATAATCACACTATGTTATATGCATGTACTGGTATACTAAAATGAATCTCATTATTCTGTGTTACTAATATGCACTGATTAAAAAAAGATCCAAAACATAACAAATATCAACTATTCCTAGCAACTCAGAAAAACAGAACAAAACAAAACACCTAAATTGGTCAAAACCAATTACTGTGATCTCATTTCTCTTACAGCAATTGGTTTTAGCACAGATATGTAATACAATTCTGGCCAATGAAACATGATGCAGAGGCCAATTAGTGGAGAAAACAGGAGGTCATGAGAGTATGTGGATGTCAGAAACTTTGGCAAACATTTTGCACCTAGAAGGGGCACTAGAATGAGAACAGAGAGTCATAAGAAAGTGCTGGAACCAAGCAATGACAAGTGTTTGAGTCTATTGATTAATGAAGTAACCAACTGAGGTGTATCAAGACTTCCTTTTATGTAAGGAGATGTATTTTCCTTATTTTAGGTGAAATTCCAGTAGCCTCTTAATTGTTGCAAAAATCCATTAGAAATTCTATTATTGGTTGGGGATATAGCTCAGTGGAATAAGCGCCTGCGTGGCAAGCACAAGGTCCTGAGTTCAATCCCCAGTACCGCCAAAAAAAAAAAAAAAGCAAACAGAAATTCTATTATTATTTCATATTATCATTTTCCAAATGAGGCAACTGAAGCTCAAAGAATCCAAGTAAGTAATTTACCCAATTTAAAGTGCTTGTAAAATGTTAATCTGGCTGCAGGACTTTTAAGTACCAACAAGGCTCACTTTTTCAACAAGCCGCCCAGTGTTGCCCTGTTTGTAAATCCTTGCTTCTAGCAAAATGTCTGGTATATAACTAGCGCCCAATAAATACTTTTGAATATATGAATGCTTATGTGGTCTGAATTTTTATGGACATTCTACTCTTGGTAGCACTAAATAGGCTGATTTCTGTGTCTCCTGAAAAGAGACAGAAAATATATATTTCATTTGGGTCCTTAATGCTCTCATTGGGTGCTCTGAACAAGGAACTACTGTACTTAAAACACGGAAGCAAGGTTATATATCACAAACCAGTAGAAAAATAGGAGAAAGCAATCCCTTATAACTGCTCCATTCTGATGTAATTGCTGTTTCTGTGGTTTCCTACTAATTGTTTTTAAATGTGTAGTGGACAGTGGTTCATAAAAAGCACCTCATTTTATAAAACTTAGCAAACCACCAAAAAGAATGCTTCTTTAACCTTACAAGGTACCTCCACCAAGCATCTGCTGCAAATTTCTAATATTTAGAAATTCTAATATTTAGAAATTTACAATTATTTACAATAATTTACAATTATTCCATTAAGTTTAACATCAAGATCATTGTTTTACTATTCAGCATTATATTGGAAATTCTAGCTAGTGGATTAATGTAAAAAAATAAAAGTAAAAAAACAAGGAAAGAACTAAAGCTATTGTCATTCATGGGCAATGTTATTGCCTATGAAAGAGAAAAGGCCAAGGGAATCTGGGAAGACAACTGGCACTAATTAGAAATGTTCTGCAAGGGGCTGGAGGTACAGCTCAGTGGGGTAAGTGCTTGCCGCTAAGCACTAAGGCCCTGAGTTCGATCCCCGGTCCCGGAAAAAAAAAGGAAAAAAAAAAAAAAAGGAACGGAGAAATGTTCTGCAAGGTTTCTAGATAAATATGCAAATTCACATTGTATCCCAATGCACCTGAAACCAGCGGCAAAGATAACAGAACACACCATCTCAGTAAAAGAAATCCAAGGACAACACCCACAAGAAAGATACATAATACAAGACCTCCACGGAAAGGTTACCAGAGCTTATTGAAAAATATTTTTTAAATCTAAATAAGAGAAGAAATACAACAAGCTGATGAACTGATTTAGATTATTACAAAATTTCTAATTCTTGTCAGGTTAAACTACATGAAGAGAAACAGAAGGAAACTTGACTTACAAGAATATGTAGTATAAAGCTGGAGTCATTAAGGTTTCAAAATATTGGATAAACTAGAGCTTCTCAAACTTTCACACCCCTATGAGACTGATGGGAATCTTGTTCACTACAGACTGATTCAGAAGGCCTGGGTGAGGCTTGAGATCCAACATTCCTAAAAGGCTAGAGATGACGCTGGTACAGCTGCCCTGTGGACCACAAGGGAGTAAATAAGTAAAACCAGAAGCAGAGAGCCTGGAAACAAACCTGCATGTTTATGAAAGCCCAGTATATGAGGAAGCTGCATAGAAGAGAGTGATGTATGTAATAAATTGGGCTGATCCAAGGTCCTTATGAAGAGGCAGCATTCTCTGAGTGAGAGGTTTGAAGACTCCATGTGGCTGGCTTTGAAGCTATAGGTGAGGCCACAAGTCAAAGTAGCCTCTTAGGGCTAGAAGAAGCCAGGAAACTGATTCCCAACCACACTCCAGAGCCTCCAGCAGAAGCACACCCCTGCCAACACCTTGACTGTGGCCCAGAGAAAGTTATTTTGGGCTTCTGAGCTCCAGAATTGGCAGGTAATGTTTTCTGCTTTAAGTCAGTATGTTTATAGGAACTGGTTATTGTAGCTTCAGGAAACTAACAACCCATGTGGGCACCAGAAGATGAAATGAAAAGAGAAGCCACCTATGGGAAGAAATGCTTTGCAAAGCATGTTGCTGACAAATGATTCACATAAAAAATAGAAGGTGAACTACAGATCAACAGAAGCAAGCCAAGTGCGCCACTGGAGGGCATGTACAGAATTCAGAGGAGGAAAGCTCTATGGCCAAAAGAAATAAAAGGTGCACAACCTCACTAATAATCTTGAAAATGCAAACCAGAACCATATTGTGGCACCAGTTTAAACTCATCAAAGTCTGAAGTTTCTGACAATGGCAGGTGTTAATGAAGATGGGGAACAGTGGTAACTTTCATAAAACAGTGAAAGGAGAAGAGTTTTTGCAATGACTTGGAGGGAAAAATTTAGCAATTTAATGAACTTAAAGCCTTGACGCGTCTCAAAATCCATGACTCAGCAATTTTGTTTGTAGGCTTCACTAGACACTGTCACATATGAGGACTTGGAGAAACTCACAAGATTTTTCATCAGAGCATTTTTGTTATACTTAACAGTTGGATATAGATGCAGTGTTCTTCACTGGGAGAATACGTAAAGAAAATGTAGAATCTTCCCACAATGAAAGTACACCCCGACTAAACTGGGGGAACCAGCACGCCTCTTCCACCTGACTGCGACTGCAGTCATGCCCTCCTCAGCTTCCTTATCTCTAATGTCTCCATTTCAGTACAATTAGCAGATCTTTGAAGATCTGACCATGCCCCTACTTTAATTAAAAAATGCTCCCATGCATTTCAAACAATGGTTTTGAAGCCAAGTAATCACTGATTTGTTTTCTGTCACCATAAATCAATTTGCATGTTCTTGGTTTTGCATAAATGGGGTCATTGAATATGTACTCTTATTTTTATCTATCTTTTTTCACTAAGTATAATTATTTTAAGATTTATCCATGCTGCTGTGTAGTTCATTCCTTTTTATTGATGAATATAACTCACTAATATATACCACAATTTTATTATCCACTCACCTGCTGATGGACATCTGGGCTGATCCCAGATTTTTACTCTTATGAACACTGGCCTACAACTCTTGTGTGGATCTATGTGTTCTTTACTCTTAGGTAAGTACAATGCCTGGATTAAATGGTGTCAGAGACCAGGCTATGGAAGGGTTAAACTGCTAACCAAGAAGGGACCTCTGGGTGTGTTGCAAAAGCTCATGTTCACAGTACTTTGAAGTCAAGATTATACCACAACTGAGGCAGAGGAGGACAGGAGGACCTGGGCTGCTGACACTCCCTATTCCAGAGCAGTAAAGCTGCCAACTTTAGAGATCAAACAGTTCTCTTAATTGGTAAGATTTACTGCCTTTGTTTCTCAAGACCATTGTCATTTTCAAGGGCTTCTGCCTCCGACGTGCCCTCCTCTTTCTGCACCCTCCAAATTTGTGCAAACCCAGTAAATGTGGTGAACACAAGAGTCCTTGTCCCTACTCTCAGACAGTCTCTACTCCTGAAAGTTTGGGCCTTCCTGGACTCCCCAGAATCCATACCACTCCTGACTTTTTATTTAAGTCTCCACAGTAACTCATTTTAGGAGTTGCTAAAGTTCTAGGCCAAGTCCCCCATACAACGATATGCATACAGTTAATTTTTTCCATAGCGGTTGCCCCATTTCACATTTCCACCAGCAGGTTTCAGTGGGTTTTAGGAATGAGATTGTGATAGTCTGGGGCAACTTGTTAAGCATTCAGAGCACCATTCTACTCCCCTAGGAAAACTGATTCCCAGGTCTGACAGGGATCTGGGAATCAGAAATCTAGATGTTTAACAGGTGATTTATATAGCAGGTGAGTCTCCAGCCTAGGTGACACGTTCTTAACTACAGAGCTGTGTTTATGAGGCTTTGAGGGTCTCCTTGCTTTGTCTAGTTTATCAGGGTGATACCCCTCTCCGCTTTGTACTACTGCACTATACACAGTTCTTAGTATGATAAGCTCGCTTGTTTATCCAGCGCTTACCCCGAGTAGTGGATTTAACACTGCTCCCAAAAGATATAGCCACATCATAACCTCAGACCCCAAGACTGTGATTCACTTTGGGAAAAGGGCCTTTTAAATGTAAATTAAGTGAAGAATCCTGAGGTGACATCATCCTGAATTTAGGATTAGATTGGTTTTACACTGTCTCAAAGAATCATGGAAGGAACTTCCCCTGGAACCTTCAGAAGGGGTGTGACCCTGCTGACACCCTGGCTTGGCAATACTGTCCTCCAGAACAGTGAGATTAAATTTTTGTTGTTTTAAGTCATCCAGCTTTTAGTAATTGGTTATGGAAGTGAGGATTTAAAGATTAAAATATCTGGATCCCATCCTTGAGAAGTGTAAAAGTAGAAAAATGGATGGAGATTATGTTAAAATTAAGAAAATTACTGTGCGTGTGTTTAGTAGGGAGAGTGCTAATGGCCCTATGACCAAAGGAAGGAGGCCCTTGCGTGCTGCCCCACCCCAAGCATTCCTCTCCCACTCTTGCTTGTCCCAACAACACCACCAGCATGGTGCAAATGACACAAGCCAGAAATCTGGGAGTCACCTTGCTCTCTCACTGCCCCACCTACAGCACCCCTTGTCCAGTCAGCCAACAAATCCCTATTAATGCTATCTATTTTATTTCCTTAATATTTCTAAAACTATCCACCTCCCCTCTCTCTCTCCACTGCCACCTCTTCAGCCTCAGCTCTGTGATCTCTGTGCTGAGACTCTACCCCCAAACTTAGGACACACCCCCCTAGCTGTGTCCTAAGTTTGCACAGCTTAGGACAAGGGCAAACCCCAGGCAGGATGTGGGCCCTGCCTTCCAGCCCTTCAGGCTGCCACAGCTTCTAGGAGCTCCTGCCACACTGGTTACCTTAGTCCTTGCACACTGCCAGCTCCCTTCACTGCCAGCTCCTCAGAACTGTTCTCTGCACAACAGAATCATGACTCCCTCCCTCACCAGTATAACTACTACTGCCCCAGCCCCAGTGCCTTCTGGCAGTCCTCTTCTCCAAGCAACTCACCCTGCTATTTTAATCTGCTGGGGACCTGTGTGCCTCCCAGTCCCAGATGAGGCTTTACACTTACCTGTGAGATCACTGCACAGCCTCATACACAGCCTGTGAGCTCCTTAGGCACAGAGTTGCCTTTGTGTCCCTAGGGCATAGCCTGGGGCTGTGCATTGTGGCTGCTCAGTGCATATCTGTTGGTTAATGAAGATACCTACCGTTGCTTATAACAGGGGAACACTGGAGACAATTTATGGAGAACAAATTAGATAAATTATAAATTATGATTCATATCCATGCTGTGCAAGAGGACATAACTCTTTCAAATAATGAATTAAATTTGTGGAAAGTTGGCCATGATAGATTTTGAATAAAATAGCAGCAGCAACAACGAGTTGAAGAACAATTCTTGGATGAGCCATTGTTTTAAGATCAAAACAATTTTCTCCATTTTTTCTTTTTGGTGACGCTGGTGAGTGAGCCCAGGGCCTGTGCTTTTGAAGCAAGTGCTCTGACACTGAGTCCCTGGGCGGCTCCCCATCCCGAAGCACTAATTTCAATATAAAGTGTATATTTGGCCAGGAAGAGCTGAAGGTGTGCAAGGGAACACCGCATAGCAACGGTACTTAGTGTTCGGTGGTGGGGCTGAGAGTGAAAGAAACTGTTTACACCCATTTTATAAAGAGTTTATACAATTTGCTTTGGTTGACCTTTTTCTTTTTAGAAGTACATATAATTGTTATAATTCAAAAGAAGTTTTTAAAGAATACAAGGAAGACAGGAAACCACCCAGAGAGGGGAGGCACATTTCCTGCCACCCACCCTGCTGTTCTGCTCTCTAGACCCCTGCAGCTCGGCCCTACCCACCTGGCCACATACCTGTGCCGCGCCCTTTCGCCTGGACCCTGTCCTTGTCCTGCGCCCTGCTCTCTCACCTGTGCCCTGGCCTCCTACCTGCTCCTCATTCTGCTGCCTGTCCCCACCCTGTCACCTACGTCCCTCCTGTGTCTGTGTCCTTCTGCCACCCTCCCGGATGTGTTATTCTTTGCAAAGTTCAGGAAAAGTGAGGATGACGTAGCTGTGCTTGTGATTAACCTCAACTTAATGTGTTCGTGACTTTCCCTCTCCGGCTGGAATGTGAGCTCCCAGAGAAGGAAAGGAACCGACATGTTAAAAAGTCAAATTCCTAATGCCTGGCAGGCACGGCTGCACATTTAACCCAGTGCATCACAAGAACTTTTGAGAACAGTTTTTCTTCCCTTTTTAAAATGAGCAAGTACCAGGAGCTTGTCGCTTGCTTTGTTTCTGACAGCGAGGACTCAGCGGAACTTTCTGATCAGCTAGCTCCCAAGTCCAAACTTTTTGGGTCAGATTCTGGGACAACTGTGCCCTCACCACCTGCGCATTTCCCAGTTAGTTCCTCCAAGAGAGTAAGTTCTGGGCAAAAATTTGTACAGCGGTGAAGGGAGTTTATTCTATCACTATGTTCATTAAGTAGTCTTTCCATTCATTTCCATTAAAGCTTCATCTTCCCAAAGCTTAAAATAGAATTGAAAATATGCCATGTTCGGCCTATTTTCACCCATTAGCATAATTTATCAAATTACAGAACTGAGAAACAAGAAGGGTGAAGAGCAGCCAGCTGGTGCCATCTCAGGGTGGGATTGGCCAGAAATACCGTGAGGTACACAGGGTCCCAGGAGCAGTGAAAGAGCCTGAAAATGGCTGAGAATTCAAGCTGAGAAAGAGCAAGACCAAATCACACCTCTTTTGTGGCCAGTTGAGAAGAACCCAGACTCCATGGAGGCAACCTGAACTCGGACTGCAGCTCTGCCTCTCACTGGCTGGAATCTAGGTCAAACCAACTTACAACACGAGCCTCAGTTTCTCTGAGCACTGAGCCGGTGCCGACCTCACTGGTGCCAGCCCCGGTATTAAGGGGATCAAGCAGCAAGGCACCGTGCAGTGGTTTAGGCAGCTGCTCCGCTGCCGTGACCTTGGCTTTACTTTGTATTCCACATTCTCAGTCTGAAAGGTGTTTTCAAATTGTTTTAAACACTTTTGAGCCTGGGGTCAACTTTACATTCCCCTCCTCCTAAGACCTAAAAAGAGGACTCACACATGCCAGGTGTTTGACATCTGATGAATGAGGGGCAAATGAATGCATGAAGTTTATAGAAGTGGCCATTGACCAGTAACAATAACTATGTCAGCTCCCTACCCACATCCCAGGGGATCCTCGGGTGCCACCCATTCAACAGCAACCCTGCTGAGACTGACACAGTAGGTGGGGGAGGCCTAGGGAAGGAGTAAGTGTGGGAAGGAGAGGGGTCAGGTACAAGAAGAAGAGACCTGTAATTCATGTCTTTGCTTATCCATGAAGACCTGAGAGGGAGAGCCAGGGTGTTGTCAAGTGAACATGGTAAGACTAGGGAAAAATACAACGATCTGATCATAAACAAAAAGTGGTCTTCAAACTACTGAATAAAACTAAAAGCAACAAGTGAATAAAAATAGCAAGGGCTCTATGTGCATGTGCGTGTGTGTGCATTCTTTCCAGTCTCAGTAAACATTGTGCTATGTTTCCATGCACGGGGAGTAATACACAAATTATTCACTTCCAATTGCAAATCTTGATTGCTCTTGGCAACCAAAGCACTGTTAAAGGTCAGGAGGAGATGACTTGGTAATAAACAGAAGAAAACTGAGGTAAGTACTTATAGTGAGTTCAATGATAGTTCTCAAAAAAGATACACATACTCTCCAACTCCTGAAATTTGTCATCTTACTTGGAGAAAGGGCCTTTGAGGTTGTAGTTAAGAGTTCTGAAATGAGATCATTGTGGGTTATCCCGAGGGCCATAAATCTGATGATCAGCGTCCTGATAGTAGAAGAACAGGGGGAGATCCAATATGGACTGAAGAAGAGAAGGCACTGTGAAGAGAGACGCTTACATCACACTGATATGTATGGCCTGCACCAAGGGTTGTCAGCAGTCGCCAGAAGCCAAGAGAGAGGAATGGAATATCTCCCTCAGGGCTTCAGAAGGAAGCTGATTCTGTTAATACCATGAATCTAACCTCCAGAATTGTCAGAGAATAAATTTCTTTTATTTTTTTCCTATGGTCCTGGGATTTGAACCTAGCTTTATATGCTACAGAAGCATTCTTCCTCTGAGCCACACCTCCTGCCCAAGAAAATATGTTGTTAAGTAACTCAATTTGGGGTCATTTGATACAGCAGCTCTATGAAACTGGTATAATTTGGAAATTACGTGCAAATGTTTAAGACAACATTTTCATAGAAACGTCCAGGCCTGAACTCAGTGGTACATGGGCCTTGTGGAAGCCCTAGCCAGCTTCCCTGACTGCACTTTCACAAAGCACCTACTTCCCCAAGGCCCCCAAGTCCTTCTGCTCCTCCCCTGGAACTCTGCCCCACCTGCTGCAGGGCAGACCCAGTATTACCATTCCCACATGTTTGGCTGTGTCCTATACTCTAGTTTTTAAGGACATTTGGGACAGTTAATCACCTGTGTAGCTCCAGGGCTCTAGTGCTACGATTGTCTCTATGATCCTGGTCCTGGGGGTATGCTGGTTCTGTCAGAAGCACAAGGCTGTCTTTGCAGTATGATACTATTCGATCACTATTAGGTGGGAAGAGCTACATGCACAATGATTAGCTCTACCACATATCCCTATAAAGCCTGTGCAGGGAAACTAAAGAGGAGGAAATTGTTTGTTTAATTTTTTAAATATTTTGGTACTGGGAATTGAACTCAGGACCTTGTGCTTGCCGAGCAGGTGCTTATGCCACTGAGCTAAACTCCCGGCCCAATGTGAGGAAATCGTCTCTTGATTTCTCCCCTACCTCCTTCTTAAGTTCCCATGGCCCCAGACATGCAGGGCATCTGTGTTGCTCCAATCTCTCTTGGATCATTCTGTCACTCCCACTGGTTTAGAGCTTTCTCCAATGTTAAGGGACAGTTATAACTAGGGCATAAATTGGGTCATGTCAAGAATTCGACAAATTTTTCATGATGGGAATCTGAAGGAAAAATGTAACTTGGACTATGGATCTGATGTGGTCAGGGTTTGCAAGGGGAACAGTACAGGACACATAATTTATAAGATTATTTTATAGTAGAGTCATGCCCAAAGAGTCACGTACAAAGAGAGTGCAGGAAATCTGTCCACACACTAAAGACCAAAAAAATCCAGCTGAGGGCCTGGATCCTACGGCAGTGTCGTGCATGAGTTCAGCTGAAGACCTAGAGCCCGTAACAATGCCTCTCACGAGTCCAAATGGAGGCCAAGAGCCCATGACAGTGTCTTACATAAGTCTGTCATGGATCTGTACTGGGGATGCCCAAAGGTCAGGGATGGAAACTAGAAAGTCTGTGTCAGTGAGATGAAGGATCTGTGCCAGCAGGCTGAGGGATCTACACTGGAGTCAGGAAGTGACACTCAAAGTAAAGACCAGAGCTCCCCCAAGAAGTACCACAGCCATCCACAGCAACTGTGATGTCCCAAGCTCCTCCAATGATGAGAACAGCCAAGTCTATATCAGGATGGCCAGCATGCCAGGAAGCAATGCTCAAAGTAAGGACCAGAGCTCCCCCGAGGTGAACTGTAGCCATTCTCAGTAACAACAAGGTCCTAAGCTCCTCCAACGATGAGAACAGCCAGGTTCATCAGGAAAGCTAGCATGACAAGCTCCTACAGAGGACCAACAGCTCCAGGAGAACTAACAGCATCCTAACAGCACTTAAACTTCTTCCTCTCCAGTTCTGCCTCTTATACCGCTGGCAACAACCCTCAGGTGGGCCACTAACACTCAGCACCATGCTGGTTCAGTTCAGCTGGCTGTTACAAGTTGATCAGCAGTTGTCAGTCCACCACAGTTTCCATGGGTGAATTCACAGGGCTAAGGGAAGGAAGATACCAGGTAGATGTAACAGCAGCCATCTATTGTGGTGCTGACCCTTTCAGAGACTACTTTCACACACGTGACCTCATCTCCCTGTGAGGGAGAGTGTCTATTGTCTATCTTCACGGTGGGATGCCACTTTGACCTTCAGCAGTACTTGGTTGCATGTTAGCCAAAGCAGCTGGACTTTCATGCAGACATCGCCATCAGATCCACAGCTTTGCCACGTGACTTTCTGATGCTATGCCCTCCGGATGTTTCTGCTCAGCCCCTAAGAATGGAAATGCCCTTCTCAGTTTTCTGATAGCAGATCCCTAGGGAGTAGCTCAAGATACAAAAAAATGAATTTCTTACTGCAGTCCCAAGGCATCTACTCTCTAAGGCATAGGTTTCCCCCACCTTCCCTCAGACTTTTCCTGATGCTTTTTCATGAGAGACTCCATCAGGAAGATTCAGTAGGTGTATGCCAAGCAGCTGCATGACTGTGCTGGTGTGCGCCCTCAGTTTATTTTTTCCTTTCGCCCACTCATTCACCCACCAATTATATTGACCACCTGTGAAGCAATTAATGATTAGGGGAAGCAGTTTTACAAAGGCAATTCCAAAATAGAACATTTAAGAAAAATATTAGTTTATTCCTCTCTCACACGTAAGTGTGTGGGGTGAGCAGTCCAGTGTCAGGGATCTTCACTGAGTTTCTTTTATCATGTTGCTCTGCTGTCCTTAGAGTTGGTACTTACCTGTCATATCCTCTTTCCAGACCATGAGAAGTGAAAGAGCAAAGGGGACAAATTCTTCCACTGTTAAGACCTGGAGTGCAGGTTCACCTTACTTCTGCTCTTACCCAATAGACAAAATTCTGGTTGAGACGTGCCAACCCCATTCTGTGAAGGAATCTGCGAAATGTAGCTCCAGCCAGACACTGTGTGCTCAGATAAAACTTAATACAAGAAAGAGGGGAAGAGTGGTAGTTGGCACAACAGCAGTGTCTACCACAGCTGGCCCTACATGACGGTGTCCTAAGTAAGATGGAAACACAAATCCTATTGTTGAGTTGCTTGTAAACTAACGAAAAAGATATGCTTTGCTTTCTAGCAGTATACAAGGCAATGTGGAGGAAGAGTTGGGAGTGGGACCGAGAGTTCAAAGAATTCAGAAGAGAGGGAAAGATCCTTAAAGATCCTTAAACTTGAGGTGATCCAGCTCAGTTCCTGAAGGAAGTGGCATTTGAAAAGGTGGCATCGTGCCAAAAATGAGCACGAAGTAAGGGCAAAAAGCAGATCAAAGAGCAGTGACAATCATAAACCAAAGGGCAGGTGTCAGAGGTGAATGAGGGATTCTTTACTACCATTTCCAGACAGCTCCACACACAGGTCCACCCATTTCTTTGTGTACCCATCAGTTTAACACACGCCAGTCACCAGCCTCTATTTCTACCTCTGCTGGAAGATCCTGGCGTCACGCTCTGCACCTTGAGAGCAAATGTGCACTGCCTGAGAAGGTGGGCCAGGCAGAGAGGCAGCCAGGACCTGGGATCTCATAACTCACTAACGACAACCACTTCCAGAGCTTTGTAGCTCACAGAGCATGCTGACCTATAGAATTTTATTTAATTTAAATTTCACCTCACTTCAACTCAGAGAGGCTGGCTAAAGTAGGACATCAGAGATAAAAATGATTCTGAGGTATGATAGAAAAAATAAGTAGTAAGGAGACAAGAAAAAAAATCATAGCTTTACAATTGTACTTTAAAGAAAACTTCAGTTTCAGGAAATAAACGTCACCCAAGTTACAATGCTATCATTTTTCTTCCTTTCAAGAAACTCACTAATACACTCCTAAGTCCTGTGAAGTGGGCCCTTGCCTTTCAACTGTAAATTAAGCTCCTTCTTTTCATCTGATACCGGAATTTCACAGATTCCAGAGATTTCTAGCCCCAGACACAAACACCTTCAATCGCAGCCCATTATGTGCCTTCCCCTCCCCCAGGACCTGTACTCTGAGCATGTCCTTTTCCGCTTAATCAATCTGTGCGCGCCACTCAGGGACACTTGCTGAAATGCTTTGCAGCAACAAGTCACGAAACACTTCACAGGTGGGGTGAGCTGAGGTCTCCATCTCCTCTCTGAGTGAAGAGAGGAAATGTAGCTCATCAATTGAGTCAGATGTGGTGATGCACACCTGTAATCCCAGCACTTGGTAGGCACTTGGTAGGCTGAGACAGGAGGATTGTCAAAGGTTCAAGACAAGCTAAGACTACTTAGTGCTATGGAATGGAAATGTCATAATGTTGAGAAAAGACACCACATGTGATATTATTGTATTAATCTGATTAGAAAAGCTAAAGAATGTGTTTTGTAGTTAGCTACATTATATAAACTTTTTCTCTTACGGAAAAGTAGAAAATAATACCATCAATTATCAAAATACATGCATAAATGTGTATTTTATAGCCCATAATCAGATATTAGGTAAGACAATAAAACAGGTAAATGCAGGTAAATGCAGCATGACTCTGGCTCGGCGAGGACCTGTCTGCCTGATCGTCCACCTTTGCTCCACTCCTCCCAGAGAACTTTTGCCCAGGTGCTGAAGAGCTCAGCATGAAACCTGGGCCATTCTGATTTCTAGGATAGTCTATGATTAGCAGCTAGCATTGCTCCAGTACTCTGTGCGGGCCAGTGCTCAGCGCCTGCTTCTACGGATGGGGAACTGTGTCCTTGAAAGGTTAAGCAAGTCCACAGTCACAGTAATGGTAAACAGCAGAGTCAAGACTTAGTCCTTGAGTTGCAGATACAAAGCCCCTGCTTTTATAAACACTCTTCTTTCACCATTATGCCTTGGACTTAACATTCTCTATTTAATACATTACCTAGAGTCATTTTTACTAATGTACATCCTAACGAAACTTGGAGAATGAGGACCCATCTTCCAACCACATCCCTTGAAGTCTTAATAAGAAAGCTTGTGACATGGTTTGTGTCCTTAGGAGTCTGAGCCTTGGGGAAGTTGGCTGTAGCTGAGGAACTTGGGAAATCCAAACCTAAGTGTATAAATACCTAAGGGTATAAATACCCATCACCTTTCACAGGGGCTGCGTCATTGTGGGGGTGGGGGTGGGGGCTGTTGCTTAGCAGGAGCCAGAAATCAGACATTTTTGATGAACATATATATTTGATTATTAACATGAAGTTCAGACATTCACTCAGCCCCAATCTATGGAGGCACTGAGTTGAACACGGGTTACAGAAAAAAGTTGAGGTCCTTGCCCCTCACAGGAAATGGCTTATTAAGTAGTAATACTAAGCATAATCATAGTAACAGCCAGGGCCATGACCAGACTCGTCACCGCAGTGCTCTGAACAGCACTGAACGTATACACTGCAGTGATGAAGCAGGGCCAAAGAAGACTTCATAAACCACACTTCAGCACAAGCCCTGCCTCCCCAGATGATACTACAGGCATCATTCAGATGCTGAAATCTTGGTGAAAGGACAAGGACCCTCGGGTGATGTCACCAGCCTCCCTCCGCAGCTCTGGGCCTCCTCGGCTGTGGCCCTGGCCGGCCACGTGTCTGAACAGAGCATGATTGATGACAAGGCTCAGAGTCTGTTCCTTCACCTCAGATGCCCTCTCCCTGCTCTGAGGAAGCTGCCCTCTATCTGTGGTCAACCCCTTCCTGGTGGAAACGACTGGCATTCTATCCACCTGGAAGGCCTCGCCCATCTGGGGCACTGTTCTTTCCTTCCAAGTTTTATTTCTGCGGCAGGATCTGCTCACTCCCCGAAGGCAGGAGGACGAGGGAGTTGGGACAGGCTGGGGGAGATGAGGAACTGGTAACAAGCAGCATTTGCATCTTCTGGTTTGAATCCTGCTTGCCAGCCTGTCCCCAGATGCACCCCTGCACTCACTGTTCCCAAAGCCAGAGTGGTCACTCCTCAGGGCCTTTCCTCCTCTACCTTCTCTACATGCTCTGCGCCTCTAGACACAGGGTCTGACTCACATTATGGCAAATGTGTGGCCGACATCCATGTTTGGCTGTGAGGACAACTGGTCTACCATGAAACTCAGGGACACCTCAGATCCTGACTCTACCAAGGGAGCAAAGGGGACAGGAGACAAAACCAGGGATCTAGGTAGGGGTAGGCCCTTCCTCTCTCTCTGTGACCTCAGCCCCAGCAGTGCTTTCATTTCCTGCCATGACAAAGACTCTTTTTCCTCCCACCTTCCTCCTCCTCCTCCTTTGTCCCCTCCCTGTCTTGCCTCCTGCCTTGCTCCCTGCACCACTCTTGGGACCACGAAGAACCACACACTGCCCACAGCTTCTGCTTTACCAGAGCCCTGCTGTCTTCATGGCTCTCCTTGCCGGCCCACTCGCTGGGGACTTCTTTTTCGGTCTCTTTCCTGCTTCCAAAAGCAGCACCCTTTCTTTGTAACCTCCACCCAGATTCCTGTCTGGCCAGAGCTTTCTTGAAATATTGCTTGCCCAGCTGGTGGCCCAGCAGTCATAGCCAGACGACTGAGTTAGCACGTTATCACGGTCCATTCCAGGGAGGGATGGCCTTAGTAGAGGGCTCTGGCTGGTTTCATTCCCTGTTCCACACACGTTTGCCTCACCTCCCTGAAAAGGGGACTGGTGGCATTCGAGGGCTTCTTCTGTCCCTGTGCGTCCTGGACATAAGCTCTGAGCAGAAAGGGCATTGTGAGACATCTAGTCTAATGCCTCTGCGGGTCTTAGGCTAGTCTGGCTAAGACAGGGTCCAGTCTCTGTTTAACTGCCTCTTGGAACTGGGAACTCCGTATGTGCCTCCTGAGGTCCCCATGTGGACTGTGTGACTGTAGTGAACTTCTTCTGCTGCTGAACCAGCTCTGATTGCCTGGAAATCCCCTCATTGCTCTTATTCCATCCTCCTAAATGTTATGCCAGATACAGAAGGTGGTTTACTTGCATTTTCAGTTCAAGAACTAAATACTTCTACTTCCCACAAACATTCCTTCTCTGACCTATTTTGAGTTATTTTAGTAACCTGGCCATTCTCCCTTGAAGGAAGGTCCATTTGCCTTTGTTCTTTTTAAGATGTACCCCAGAAGAGACAACAGTCCTCTCTGCATGTGGGTTGATGAGTTCCCAGCCATGTGGGGCAGACTGGTTCCCATCCAGCCTTCCTATTAAAGTTGTTCCCTTCTTATTTTATCCCAAGGAGGGGTTCAGGGTCCCTTAGGTGATGTAGCTGGTTAACAGGCTATCATCAGTGATACTTCTGCTTTTAGGGTGCACATATTATTAAAGCCGTATCACCCAAAGACCACCAGACATAAACCCCCACACACACATGCACATGCGCACACACAAATGCAGAAGCACATGAACATGCACGTACACACATACAGATTTATGGACTGACACAACAAGGAGAAGGCTCCATAGTACAAGACAAGGCTGCTGGACAAGAGGAAGGGGCCGCACCCTTTGTAAGTTGTGTGTTTCTGCTGAAGGATTCCAGGAGGGTAGAAGGACAGAAAGAATCGATCCCAGACTTTGCTTTCTGAGGCAGGGTCGGGGGAAGAGGGAAGAACGGAGCATAGTCATGAGGCCAGGGCAGCTTAGCAACTGAGCGTCCTTGGTCACGGAAGGGATTAGCGAAGCGGCAGTGGTGGCAAACCTATGGCACGTGTGCTGCAGCTCATTATCACTGAAAGCTCTGAAAGGTTCCGCCGGGGTGCCACTAGAAAGAAAGTGGGAGTCACAGCCACTGCATGACCTTGAGAGAAACAAGGTCTCCTGCTAACTTGGGTCTCCTTTCACCTGCATCCACTCCTAACCCCCTCCCTGCCCCCGGCACAGCCTGATTAATTGGACTCTTTCTAGTCCAGGTTGATTCTCACTCTTTCATTCCCTGTGATTGTTTGCTCTTTCAGTATCCTCATGGGTTCCAGGGGCGTGGGAGAGGCAGGGCTAGCATCTCCCTTCCTTCCGTCAGGTGCTCAAAAGTGGATGCAGAAGACCAGCATTGTGAACCACCCAGGCCCAACAGGTATCTAGCACCATTGCTGCTTCCCTCCTCCTCCGTCACTCTCAGACTCCACTCAGCCTGTGGCCACAGTCTCCCGATGCCTCTAAGGCCTGTATCTTAGCTCCACGGCCATTCACAGCTGCCTGGCAGTTCCTGAGGCCCCCTCCTGTCCCCTGCCCATGCTCAGCTCTGCTTTCCACCAGCCTGCTGTTGATCACTTTCTCCTGTTGGGTTTTTTTTTTTTTTTTTTTTTTGGTGCTGGGAATCAAACTCACAACCTTGCGTTTGCCACCAGGCACTGTGCCCCTGACCTATATCCCTGGCCCTCACATTCTCCTGCTGGGCAGCTGCTGTCCAGGTGCTTTATAGCTCCACCTACCCAGTCATTAAAGCCTGAAGACCCCTCCCTCACCCTCCAGCCCACTGGTTACCATAGCTTTTCAGCGCCTCTAAGCGTCGTTCCACCCTGCTCTCCCTTCTTGTGTCTTTAAAATTTTTTTGCTTGGATTAATGTAAAACCTGTGAACTCATCTTCCCGGTTTCCTTACCCTCTATTTCATTGCATACCCAGCTGCCAGCTACTAGGAAGAATTCCTTCCTCCTTTCCCCTCTAATTTGCTTTTTTTTTTTTTTTTGGCGGTTCCAAGGATTAGAACTCAGGACCTTGCGCTTGCCAGGCAGACACTTATTCCACTGAACTATATCCCCAGCCCACCTCATTCATTTGTTCTTGTTTTGGTTATTCTGACAATTGAAACCAGGGCCTTGTGCATCTTATGTCAGTCAAGTACTCCCACTGAATTTTACCCCCAGACCAGCATCCCTTAATAGTCCTTCAGCTAGAGGGAAGTTACATGACCCTATATACCCCACAGGCTTTTCATCTGACTTAGCCTGTTTTCCCAACCCTGTTTTTTCCTTCTCTGTATCTGAATGATCCAACTTTAGAGAAAAACCAGCAGCTCCCTAGCCTGGCTGGCCTCAGTCTTACCGTAACTTTACGTGTATGTTTTCATTGTCTAGAATGTCAGAGGTAAAACCAACAAAACTACTGTCACCACATATTGACCACATATGGGTCAAGCGCTCTGTGAATGGGTTTATAGTGTGATCATGGCAATCCTATAAAATAGGTGTTATTGTAATCTCTATTTTACATGTTAAGAAATTAGAATTCAGAGCAAGGTGTGGTGGCATATGCCAGCAGTCCCAGTTATCAGGAGGCTGAGGCGAGAGGATTGCTTACTTAAATCCACAGATTTAAGGCCAGGCAGAGCAACACAGTGAGGACCCCCTTCCCCCTCCCAAAAAAAAAAAGGCAAAAATCCCTAGCAGTTGAAGAGTTTAGGAGTTCAGCTGCTAACTGACAGAGCTGGCCTAGGAAATTGGAACTCCAACGAGGCAGACCCTACTAGCTGTCCTTCTGTACGTGTGATGCTTCCAGTCAAGCTCTACATGTCAACTGCCGCATCCCGTTATCCGAGAGCCCTCGCTGAGCATTCTTTGCTTGGCGCTTAGCTTCCCCCTGTCACTCTCTGGTACATCAGTGGTGCCTGTCACCTATCTGTGCTCTACTGGGTATGTGAGTGGCTCCTCCCTGTGGAGCAGCCGTGTGAGCTTGCCGCCCGTGGGGCCAGGCTGTGGCTGACTGAACCCCAAAGAGCTGTCCACAGACCTGGGACACAGCTGTCACGGCTATGTCTCTGTTTAAATCAAGAACTCCTGGAAGGCCGCACCCCATGGGAGCTCCATTCGGAGTCCCTCTTGAGGAGCCCTGCAGACTGTGGGGCTGAGGGGCGGCTTCCAGTTGCTCTCCTGTGGGTCCACTGGGGTTTTAGCCCTCTCATCGGTCCTCAGCCAGCATGTACCTAACACGTTAATGCTGGCCCATTCCTGCCCCACGTGGGCTCCTTGGCATGGGCACCTCCCTGCTGGCTCAGCTGAGGCTAAGGAGAGCTGTATGGCCAGTGCCCCTCTTCCCTCTCTCTTCCTGCTACAGCCACACCAATGTCACAGTCTGAGGACTCTCCGCTCCCACTCCTGCATCTCCTTCCCCGCTTACTTTCATAAGCACTTTCCCCCGGTCTTTCTCTAGCCCATCAAATCCAGTTTGGTTGTCTGTTTCTTGGAGGAGCTGAAATGACTGAAAATCAGAAACTATCCCCATATACCTGACTCCTATAACTGACACACAGCAAGCACCTGGTGACTATTTGCTGGATGAATGAAAGAAGGGGCAGTGTGTTGGGCCATTACTTCATCTCCCTAATCGATTTCTGTACCATTTCCAGATCCATCTTCCTAGAGCACAACCTTCTGTGGATGACTTTCTTTCCTCCCTGCAGGCAAGGTGGCAGCAGGTTTTATTTTAACAACTGAAAACTGGGTGTGGTGGCACATGAACGTAATCCCAGCCCTGCGGGATGCTGAAGCAGTAAGACGGCAAGTTTGAGCCCAGCCTAGGCAAATTAGCAATTTACCAATACCCTATCTCAAAATGTAAAACATGGGGCTTCGGATGTAGCTCAATCCCAAGTCACACCAAAAACAAATAAGTAAGTAAGGTCATGGATCTCGGTGATAGTACCGACATGGGCTCTAACCTTTATGCTTGAATTCAGTTTTGAAAATCAGATTTTATTGGTGCATTTTAGACATGCTAATGATCACACTCATCATAGAGAACTGTACTCGCATGTGACGTAGCTTGATTCCTTTTTATCCCCTTCCCCTCCCTTCTTTCAGCCTCTCCTCCCCTCCTCATTGACAAAAACTTTGTTTCCTTTTATTTTCTCTCATTTTGAATTTAGTTTTTTAAAAATGAAAAATTAAAAGTAAGAGATTTTGGACCATTGAGTAGTGAAGATGAATTTGAAAGTGTTTTTAGAAAATAAAAATTTCTCAGAGGGCAAATGCCTCTGAGCATTAAAATCTTCACACACCCACCAAAGCATGAGTTTCTTAGCTATCAATCTTTAATTCAGGATTTTGCATCCTCTACAGTTGCCCACTTCCTATGGGTGACATCAGGGCTGCCACAGCACTCGGCCCCGAGGTGCCATTCCCGTCACAGTCTCTGACACTGGCAGCTCCCACACTGCCCAGGGTGCAGCCGTGCGTGGATTCTCCTTGGAGAAACTAGCTTCTCCCCCCAGCTCTACAGCTTGAAACCCACCCAAAACACTGACTGTGTGACCAGATACATTCTGTCTTCTCTGGCAAATTTCCTTGCAAGAGACTCTTCATGTACAGTTTTTGGCTTTAGAGTTCAGGATAGGCTTATAATAAGCATCGTTCTGAAGCCATAAATGCAGTCTTTGGCTCTGCAGATGCCATGACAGTTTCGTATTCTCAGTGCTGGGAAACTCTGTGGGCACTAGACCTTAGCAATGTTGTAGCATGCAAGCAAGCTTCATCCTCATTTGTGTCTGGGGCCCAAAAAGAAGATGGGGACTTCAAGGGCCATTTCACCCGCAAGCTCACGGAGCAGCGATGTGTCTCCACAAAGCATTCCATGCTGAGAAAAGAAGTGGGATACACTTTTTATGTTCTTTGGTGCACTCCAGGCTGTGGGGCTCATAGAGTACAGAATCAGGATTACATTTTAGTAAATGAGTGACCCAAAGCAGAAGCAGAGGCCAGGCCTAAGCAGTGAAAAGGAGCAGCCTTTCCCACACGGAGCTGCGTTCAGAAGTGCCCATGGTTGCTGCTGAAATTGGACACGTACTGCACTCAAATGCATCAAGAGGTTAGCTCACTAGAACCGGGAAACAGCAAACATTAAGATTCACTGCACATAGCTCTTCATGCTTTCCCACCTCTCTGGTCCCCGTAGGGGGCCTGGTCTAGTTACCCTTGGGGCCTCAGGCAGATTTGTTCTCAGAAAATCAAGAGCCATTCTTGTTTCAAATCTGCATATAGCTTTTTTTTTCAGAATCCAAATTTGTTTACAAAATTTAAGTAAAATATAATAAAAATTTTTTTTGAATCCTTGTGTTTTTGTTAGGAAAGGAAATGGCATGGAGAAGATTAATTGTGAACTATACTGCTCTGGGAGCCACCTAATAGATTGGTAAAGCACATTTCTGCGTGTCTGGGTGGACCATGGAGGCATGGCCTTGGACACTATGGTCTCTGGCCTTTTCCTTTTTAACGCTACTCCCCTGCTCTCCTCCATGGCCACGAAAATCTAAGCATCTTTGCTCCACCACGCCCTCCCATCATCATGTTCCTGACGAGAGTCAGCCGACCTTGGCCTGAATCCCCTGAAACTATAAGCCAAATTAAATCTCTGCTTTAATTTTTGGGTGTCAGGTATTGTGTCTCAGTAATGGGAAGGCCAGCTAACGCAGCCGTGGGTCCCCCAACAAATACTTCTGATTTACAGTATATAGAATCTACTGACCTGGAACCTGCAGATATGGAGGGCTGGCTGGACCAAACACCTTAGTTCTCCCCCACTCGCCCCAGCTCTAAATACAGTGACACTGGGATATTGGAGTTAACGTACAAAGGGTGGCCACAATTTAGTCCCATAGCAGTGGTCAAACAGGAAGGCACTCTAGGGAGATGGCAGTTTGGGGATGTTTGATGGCCCTCCCATCAGAGCCCCAGGTCCCATCCTCTGGCCTGCCCACCCCAGGGTCCCTCCCCAACCCTAGGGCCTAGTTGTGTTCCTGCCACACTATGCAGTGGGATTGGAACCGTGGCTTTTAAAGAGTGAGAGGAACACAACCCCCAGAGCTCTCTGGATGGCATTCTATACAGAGAACCACCCAGATCTAGAGGAGGGCTGATTGTCCCTGTCCCTTCTCTTGGCCATTAATCATGCCCTGGAATGGTGCAGGCCTGAGCGAGGAGCAAGGGAAAGCAGAGAGTGACACAGACCATCTATTCTGTGACAGGAGTGAGAACCCAACCGGCACAGAACACAGCTGCCTACCAAAGCCTGGACTTGGCCAGGCTGCCATGCACACTGCCCAGGTGAAACCATTAAGGAGCTGGGGGGGGGGTGTCTTTAGTCACCTGGCCTGTGATGCAGGAAACTTCCCTCATATATGAAGCCAGGCTCATCTGGCAAATCAATAGGAGTCAACAAAAAGCACAGGATTTGCCTAATATTGCAAAGACCTTCAATTATAGCTAAGACAAATCTCTGATCCCCTTTGTCCCTCCTTTTTCACCTTGGAAAGTGCCCTGTCTCTGATGCAGCTCCCTTCAAGTCCTCCCCGCCCTGCTGTGGCTGCCGTCTTTGTCTTATAGCAGTGAGTGACAACGCCCTTTGAAAGCTCAGGGGACATTCTTCCATTGTCAGAGTGTCCAGCCACCGTGCTCAGGCTCGGGCACCCCCTACCTAAGATTTTATTTTTCTCATGATGAGTCACTGTGGCCATCTTGTCCAGCAGCTGCTTCCTGCAGAGAGACAGGGAAGGAACAGGAAGGAAGGGGCAGGAATCGTGCCCACACATGGCTGGGAGGGTCACCCAGGCTGCATGGTAAGGAATCTAGGAGGTGGTGTCTTTAACACAGGTCCAGATTCACTGTTCCTAGTGCCCGGGGTAAATCCCTCATCCTCTGTGGAGCCTCAGTGTCTTTGTCTGTACATCAAGGCTCCCAACTGCTTCCACAGGATGATGGTGCAGGGCAAAGGACACAAGCCAGGGAAAGCACTTAGAGAACAGTACCTGCCATAATATATTAAGTTCCAACTTTGACTCTCACCTCTTCCTTCTCTTTTTCCTCCTCCCAAAGGGAGTGCAATCATCCCTGTACAGACAGCCTGTCCTCAGAAAGCCTCAGCAAAGTCCCCCCCCCCCCCCGAGCCCACAGAGGCAGGCTGTGCTCATGAAAGGGGGAGTGCAGGCTTGCAGAGAGGAACAAACGGAAAAGATCTGGGGACAAATGCTCACCCGGCCCTATACTGCGGGAAACCCAAGCACGCTCATTTGTTTCACTCACCACTCTGCTTGCAATGATTTATTGATTCATTCTCACATCTCAGACTCAGAGCAAGAATTTAAATCCTCATTTAAGGCAGCTCTTCTCATGATTCAGCTCCATAATCACTATTCAATATTTATGATGTCCAAGGCGTCTTTCCAGACACCATATATTTACTTCAGTCTGGAAAGCTGAAGGCTGAGAGGGGCTGCTCAAGATGTCCCTAAAGTGCCAAAGGGACCAAGTCCTTGTTCTCGCCATTTTCATGTCAGGTTGAGGAAGGGCTCGGTGACCTTTGAGCAAGAGGACTTTCAGGTTTAATAAAAGCAAATACTACATGCCAGGACTCATTAGCCAAAACAGGGTTTAGTGTGACCAAAGAAAGAATGCATAAAAAGTTTCAGGCAAATTCATGGTTGGCTGGCTCCTGTATGAGACGGCCTATGCCCCTCTGAGATTGACACCAGGAAGGTCGCTTGGCATTTTCCAGAGTCTACAGAAAGAGAATAGCCTCTGGCTCTGGATTCTGGCCCATGTAGCCATTCATATGCCCATGGATTTGGCCTTGCAGGGTTCTTAGAGTTGTGATTTTCCAGTGCTGCAACCCTGAATAAAAGGACTTTTCAGCGGAGGTGGGGCAATGTCTTACACAGAATTTTTTTTTCTGCCTGAAACCCCAAAGGTGTGTACCCTTTCAAGACTGCAGTAGTTTCATAAGAGCAGGAAGCATTTGCATTCAAGTGAATAGCTGGACCATTCCACTAACTGCAGTTTCTACCCAGAGCAGTTTGTGCATTAGCAATTAGATTTAGAAATAGAAACAGTGGCGGTGCTGGAAATGCAGTTGCTGAGCTCTGTATCTCCCTAGCTTATTTATGAAGCACATTTGGGGGTTTTGAGATTGTGGGTTTGTTTTTTTTTTTTTTGAGACAGTGTCTATTTAGCTACGGCTGGTTTTAAACTTGCAATCTTCTTGCCTTAGCATTGCGAGAGCTAAGATTATGGGTGTGCACCACCACACCTGACTGATCAACAGAGATTTTGAGCACTGTCTAAGACATGAGCTTAGGATACAAGAATGAATAAGACAAAATTGCTGCCTTTCAGGAGTGTATCCAGTGGGGATAACAGGCAAACAGCTCTAACACTACAGGTATTAGGAGAAGGAGCACAGAGGTCTGTTTCCGCCTATAGGAGTCAGCTTTGAAGGATGACCTGGAGTTCTGCGGCAGAGATAAAAAGGAGAGGAGAAAGCTTCAGGCAGAAATGAGCACGAAGAACCTTTGGGGAAGCTACTGCTCATTTTGTATGAAGCTCAAGTTGCCTGAGAGAAAGGGGTAGGTAGTAAGTCTGGGAAGAACATAAGGCCAAGAAGATGTTGAGGGTGAGATCCAGGCCAAGAAGCTGGGCTTTGTCCCAGGAGGAAGCAGGGAAGAGACAGGAGCAGATGCCAGTTTTAGGAAACTACCCTCCACTGATGGCCTAGGAGAGCAGGACTAGAAGGGAGCAGGGATGAATAAAGTGACTCTTGCATTACCTGGGAGAGAAATGACTGGGGACTGAGACAAAGCACCAAGCTTGAAAACATAGAGACAGATTTAAGTAAAACTGAGAGAGTTGGTTGCCAATGGTGACGTCATAGCTTGGAACCTATGCCCCAAAATGATAGTATTAAAAAAACAGAGCCCTGGGGAGGTGATGAGATCATGAAGGGGATTTGTGCCCTTAAAAAGAGGCCTGAGAGAGCTTGTGTTTCACTCTGTTTTGTGAGGACACAGGGAAGGCACCGTCTAAGAGCAACCGGCCCCTGCGGCTGCTCCACTGTGGGCCACGTGGCCGCTCCACTGAGGGCCCCGCGGCTGCTCCGCTGTGGGCCCCACAGCTGCTCCGCTGAGGGCCCCGCTGAGGGCACCTCACAGACTGGACACGCCCCCACCCATAGCACAGTGACGGGGTGGAGCTGGGTGGTCCGCTGTGAGCATATGTGCTTTTCCACCTCCGACCATGGCAGTTTGTATATACCCATGTATGCTATAGTATAGTCTGAGGCAGCTATATCTCTTCCCAAGGCGAGAGTCCAGGGGCATAGATAAACCCAGGAGTACAGTTATTATCACAGGGAAGATGACTGATTGAGTGGTAGGGCAATGGAGATGAGGGAGGAGAAAAATTGAATGATCAAATGGGCCATCGTCTGTGTAACTGAGTAACAAAGGTGAAGGTAACATTATGTAGGACAGTATCCAGAGCTAATTCTCTTCTATGTTCTCTATAAATTTGTATTCCCTCAATCATTTTTGTATTAACAGAAGTAAAGATAACTTTATATTATACAGCATCCAGTGCAAATTTCCTACTGTCATCTCTATAATTTGGTATTTCCTTTAAAGTTTTTGTGTTAACTAATGTGAAGATAACATTATATAATACAACATCCAGTGCTAATTCCCTACTACATTCTGTATAATTTTGTATTTTCTGTATTGTTTATGGCTTTTCTGGTTCATATGTCTCCATTCTTTTTGTCTTTAAAATAAAATCAATAAAAAAATAAGAGCAACAGGCCCTCTCTAGACAGTGAACCTACTGGAGCTTTGATCTTGGAACTGTGAGCAATAATTTCTTGTTGTTTATAAAGTATAAAATATTTGGTTATGGCAGCGTGAGTAGACTAAGCCACTTGCCTAAGGAGGGCCCAAAACATAGAGTGATGCAAAGGAGGGAAGTCACTATAGAAAATGCCAACGGCAGAGGAACATGGACCATCAAGGAGAGCAAATAAAGAAAGGCAAGGAGACAGCCCCATTAGAAAACGAAGGAAGGGTGCCTTTTGAAGAAAGAGTAGGGTTTCACAGCGTCAGGGTCTACAGAGATCAAAGAAAGTGAGGACTGAGAAGCGGCTGGATCTGGCACCTGTGCTGAGGAGTTGAAAGAAGATTCTGTGCAGTGGGGCAAGGAGCAGCCAGAGGCCATAGACTGAGGGAGTGGGGACAACAGATGGAAGGTTCCATGCAGGAGTTCAGCTGGGAGGGGGCGGAGGGGGCTTGGTGGTGAATCAAGAAGGGAAACTCCATGGAGGACACTTGAATACAGTTACTGATCCCTAAGAAGCAGCTTATAGAGGAGGCTGAGGAGAGAGAAAATGAATGAAGCAAGCACACAGAGGATACTCGGAGCTCAACTCAGGTGTTGTCTTGGTTATTTTTCTCTCATTGCTGGGACAAAATACCCAGCACCCAAAATTAAAGAATGAAAGGTTTATTTAGCTTGTAGTTTGTGGAGGTTTCAGTCCCTAATCAGCTGGCTCCAAGGCAGGGTGGCACATGGCACAGGAGCGACAGTCCAGGGTGGTGGCAGAAGACAGCAAAAGCAACAAGAGCAAAAAGGAGGGAGAGCGAGGCTTTTCACCTTCCTTGTATTGTGAGCTGCTTGTCTCGCCCAGAGCTGGTGCAGCCCTCACACCAGCTCCATGCTCTCCTCTTGCACAGGATGAGGACAATTATAAAGTAAGGACCCTGGTCCCCTGCTGAGTTGCTTAGTTACTTCTAGACGTCTCCATTTTCCCTCCCTGTTCTCTCCTTCATCCACAGCTCTGTGACTTTCACTTGGACTACTCACCTAACACGGTCACCACTGCTTTACACTGGCACACATCTCCGTAATCGATCTTGAATCTCTTCCAGGGCAGGAACTCTATCTTAAAACTGTTTGCTATAATCTGTGGTAGGGTGTGTTTTTTGGTATTAATAGGACTGAGTTCTATAGTACTGTTTAACTGACATACAACCTTTGAGGTAAAGGACCCAAACAATGTGCAGCTTGATGAATTTTCACACATAAACACATGGATGTTTGTTCAATTTTAATAAATACTGCCTATGTCAGTCAGCTTTTTTTGTTAGCATAAAATACGTTACACAACAAGAAAAGGGTGTCTGGCTCAAGGTTTGGGGGGGAGGGGCTCAGTGCATGGTTGGCTGGTTCTAAGGTAGAAACATTGTGGTGAAAAGATGCAGCAGAAGAAAGCTGCTCACCTTGTGGCAGCCAGAAAGTGAGGTGAAAGGAAAAGATCCAGAGAGAGTGGAAGGCAGAAGAATTTGCCCTTCCAGTTTATATCCCCAGTCATCCACTTCCTCCATCAGTTCCCACCTCCTAACTGCACATTCAGATATGAAATCATTAGGGGATTAATCCATCCATTAATGGAGGTTACCGGCCCCGTGCAAAAGTCCCTCCTCTGTACACAGGAGCACTATGAGGGGCAGTTTGTGTCCAAATCATAACACTGTCAAGACTACGCATGTCTAAAAGTGTCTTTAGTATATCTTATTGTACTTGTTTGATAGTTTGGCTAGTTATAGAACTCCAGATTGGAACGCATTTACTTTTAGAATTTAGAATATACATACCCTCTTTTCTTTTTGCTTCCACTGATGCTATTGGGAGACTCAAAGCCATTCTAATTTCTCATCCTTTATAAGTGATTTTTTATACTCTCTGGATTCTTGTAGACTCTTTACTTCTCCCCATTTTTTTTGGGAAATTTTCCAATAAGTGCCATCATTTGTATCTATTTTCATTTGTTATATTGAGTAGCCAATGTATGCTTTGAAGCTCCAACTGCTTGTGCTTCATTTCTGGGAAATGTTTATAGAATCATGTATGATGACTTTTTTGTGTGTTCTCTTTTCTATGAATGCTATTATTTAGACATTGGACTATTCTTCTAATTTTATTTTCTTTTCAGTTTTCTATGTTTGATTATTCACTCTACTTTCAAGGAGACTTACTACTGAGTTTTCTGTGTTTCTTATGATGCTTTTTGTTTTAAAGACAAAAGAATGGAAATATCAACAACCAAACAAACATGAAACAGAATAACTCAAAAGCAATAAAGGAAACACATAATTACAGAGAAGACAGTAGGGAATTAACAATGGGTGCTGTATTACATAATGTTATCTAGAAGTTGATTACTCAGTTATACGAATAAAAGCAGGTATGGTTGATCAATCCGTTGTTCCCCCACCCAATCAGTCATCTTCTCTCTGACAATAACTGTACTTTTTGGTTTATTTACTATCTTGGGCTCTCACATTAGGAAGAGACATGGCTGCTTCAAATTATGTTGTAACAAACATGGTGTTTCTGTACTAGAGATTAAATCCAAACTGAGCTATATCCCCAACTCTTTTTATTTTAAAGCTTGAGACAAATTTCACTAATGGCTTAGGCCAGGCTAAAAATCTTTTTAACCCTCCAGAGTGCTGGGATTATGGGGATACACCACCATGCCTAATTATTACTGAGTTTTTTCCATTTCTACTGTCATGCTTTTAATTTGTAAAAATACCTTTACAGCCTTGAAATATTCCTTTTTTGTTCTATCATGTTCTATTTTCTTAGATGTAGTGTCTTTTGTTATTTAGTTCACTTCTCCCTATGTACTCTGGTTCCTCTATACAATGTTTTTATTCCTGTGTGTTTATTGTTTGTTTTGGTGTTTATCATCCATATTACCACATTATCAGCTCTCCTTGGGTATCTGGTGAAACTGGGATGACTGATCATGATTTCTTGATAATATGCTATCACTGCTGTACAGAACTCTGCTTGATTGGAAGCTCTTTCAAGGATTCAGAAGTCAAGTGTGTGTTAGCTTTGATTTTTATTTTTCAAGATAGGGTTATTGGTGACTTCTTGTGTCTGTGTTTTTAGGTCTGTTCTTCTTAGATTACCTAAGCACTCCAAGGGCTTAAAACAATGCCTGACACACGGCAAGTGCTCAATACATGTTAGCAGTCATTGTCATTATTACTGTAGAAAATATGTACAAAAGGAAAAAATATATGCATATAATATCAGCTAACCTAAAATTCCACATCCTTGCTAGGACCCTCAGACAGACTTATGAAGATGCAATCATTCTGACAGTGATTTTGACACAAACTTTGAATGGCAGCTTTGATATTTCAGTGTCGGCAGGTGAATGACAGAGAACATGAATGGAAGAAAGACACAGGGTCGACACAGGAGGGGGTGGGGAGACAGCTGATTGACTGGGGAGGCACCATGGCTGGACAGATGCCAAGTAGTCCTGATGGCTTTCAGGACATCCTCATTAAGCCAGTGTCTAATCACACTCCATCTCCGAAGTCCTGGTGCGATGGGTTCTGGCACACTTGGGGGCGGGTCTGTGAATTAGCTCCGTGGTTCCACCAGCAGCCATCCCTTCTGTGGGTGATGGCACCAGAGGATGACTCTGCCAGGGAGAGAAGAATATTCCATTAATCCAGCTGTGGGTTATTAAGCCACTTTTTCTTCTTGTCACAAACAGATTGCAGATCACAGTGTGTTCTCTCCCACCCTTCTCTCTGCCTCTTCTTGCGTTGCCACAGCCTGGCAAGGGTGGTGAAACTAGCAAAGACTTGCAATTCCCTACCCTGGAGAACAGAGCCTGGTAGGTGCTGGCCTGTCCGGCCCTTGATAATGGGAAGGGAGCTCTTTTCCGTCTTCCCACAGCAGTAAGCCCACAGCCATCTGGAAGCTCTCTCCAGAAACCAGACTAGCAGCTTCTGCAATGCCTGGTTGCTAGCCAGAATGGTGGATTCCTCCCAGGAGCTGTTGTAGCCTTTGGCAAAGGATCAGCTCTGCGGGTCATTGATTTCAACTGCTCAGCATCTTTATCTCGGCTCTGTTTGTGCATCTGCCTCTCTTGATTCAATTCTAATAACTTTATTGGCACAAAGAGATGAGAAACCATTGCCAAAGTCAATAATCAAGTTTCTGCAACCAAAGGTGATTTATTTATCTAGTTTTTCAGTTGTTTCAGGGTGGATGAGAACTACACGGAGTTATATTGTGTTTTGTGTGTCGGTTAGTCTGTGGTAAGATAGTTCATACTAGGAGATCTGAATGGTGTCATTTCTTCCATTTATGCAGCCTCCCTGTTATTCTGCTTCTTCCTGGCTTCTTTGTCTCCATATCTTTTTAGAGAGCTTCTTTAATGATGAAAAAATCAGGTAAGCAAATATCTTGTACTATGACACTGGCAATGTGATAGGGGTCTTTAAAAACATGTAATATTTTCTGCCGAGAGTAGGATAAAAACTATTTTCAGATGCAGTTATTGATCCATCTGAGGCAACTACTGAGGTAATTTGTATAAATTATGGGAGAAAGCGGAGTGGTTAAGTGTGTGGTTTCCCAATTCTACTCTTATCTCTTTTTTATTTTATTTACTTATTTGCAGTACACGAAGTTTACATTCATCTCAGGGAGTAGGTACATGTGCACAATGCATCTTGGCTCTTTGCTATTTCCCTCCCCCTCCCCACCCTCGCCCCTCCCTCTACCTCTAGATCCACTTTCCCTATTTGTATTATTATTTTACTATGTATTTTACAGTTCATGTTTACAACCCGTAATGTTTACATTCACTGCGGGTATCTGGTACATGTGCATGACACATCTTCAGTCCTTTTATGTCCCCTTCCCTCCCTGGTGCCCATGTCCTCAGTCTCCCGAGCCCCTTCCCATTTGAGAAGACTTGTTTCCCTGTTTCCATCTACCGATCTCTTATTTTGCTCTGCTTTTGTGCTTTGCATTACTCATATGAGAGAAACCGTTCAGTAATTGCGTGCATCCGATCTGTTTCACCTAACGTTGTTTTCTCTGGCGTGTAACCTCGAGAAAACTCTTTCCGTGCCTCAGTTTTCTCACCTGCACAAAGGGACTGAGAACTGTAGCACTTACCTTCTAAGGTTGCTGTGTTGATCACACCAGACTGAACACAAAGCACTTAGGAAAAATAAGCACTTAATGAAAGTTAGTTCTTATTTCTATTGTGCCCTACAGAGGCTCGAATGGTTTCCTTTCCCAAGTTCTTCCTCTTCACAGTGAGGGTGCAGAAGGCCAGAGAGACTGAATTGCCCACAGTAAGTGTTTGATTTCTTTTGGTGCCCATGAAGATATTTATTAGCTCTGTACTGTGTTGTCCCCTTGGTCAGTGGCATGGGTTTTGATTCTGGAAATTCCAGTACAATTCTGGTGAGTGATAGCTCTCCAGACCACCATCCAATGACTGATCCTTCACAGAATGTGCTGGGATTGACTTCTTGTGTGCAGTGATACCAATAACACGAGCTTCTACCTGAATCATCATTCACCACTGCAGGTGGAGTCGAGTGGTGTCAGGACGATAGACGGTTAAGAGCCCACAACCCAAAGCCAAAGAGACCTGGACCAAATCCTGGTTTTTCAGCTTCTACATACTGGGTGGTCTCAGGCCAATTACTTGACCTCTCTGGAGCTCAAATTACTCATGTGGGTACTATGCAGATAGTAACGACACCACCCTTTACTGCATTGTTATGAGAGTGAAGCAAAAATCAAATATATAAAGAACTTCCCGGCATGGAGTGACGCTTGATACATGAAAATTAACGTGTTGTACTAGTTTTCTGTTCTTTTTTATCTATGGCCTCATTTCATCCTCAAAACATACCACTAAAAAAGAAAGCAGAGATTCTCTTGTGCTCCCTTCCTAGCCAAAGGAACAGATGATAACCTGAGAGGCCAGCTAAGAATCATACAGCTAGGAAGGGGTGGCCTGGGGCCCAAAGGCCAACAAGACTCTGTGACTCATAAACCACATTTACATCTCAGATGCTGAACAGACCCAAAAATATCACACTTGAGAAGGGGGAAAATAAAGAAGGCTAGCTGGGAAGCTGATAGGGCTTTCAGACCGAAAGTTAGAGAAATGATTTAGAGCTGGAGACCTTAAATCCAGTGAACCAGAGATGGAAGCTCCATACCTCCCCAGAGGCTAAACCACAAATCCAAAGCCTGCCACATGCAGAACATAAAAACAAGTCAATAATTAGAAGCTCCCATATAAGTTAAAGCCAGAACAATGTAATTAATTGAAGATTTCCACCTTGTCGAAGACTAAAGGCAGAAACAAAGACGTGGAAAGATGAGCAGGATTCATTCAGCAAGGACCAGATCAGGGTCTACAAAGAGACTATGCAGTGCTCAGGAAAACGATTCTGATGACGAATGTGATTGTTAGGATAGTAATTCGTGTATTTATGTAACCATAAGCCAGGGGCCCAGTGTGTTCCCAGGGAACTGTTCATTACATCAGAAGCAGCTGAATGAGGAGGGAGAGGCTGCCCCATTTGCAGTAGATCTTTCTACTCTTCCCTCCCCAAAGCAACATAAACCCAGAAGAGGCTCTGTACAGACCTGCTAAGAAGGGAGCTGTATTTGTGAGAAGCGGCAGTCTGAGTCAGTACTGCGGCCAGGAGCAAACCGTGGTTTGGTGTATCTGCCCCTCCCCAAACCTCAGCCATCCCTAGGGGGGTGGGAAACTGGTAATCACTTGGCATCAGTTTCTGCAGCTTCTAGGGGTGCGTGAGGCCAGGGCCTGGGAGCTTAAGGGGTAAGAAGAGTGCAGAACCAAGGTGTGTTTTTTGGGATCCTGTTTTGACACACATAAGGCTGAGCGCTGATTGCTATGGGTGAAAGAGGCAACTGGACCCTCCCCTGCACCCCATCCCTGCAGCCTGTGCAGTCCCAGCACTGGGAGTGTGCCGAGCTCAGCAGCACGGTGAAGGCCAAGAAGCTGGCCTTCCTGGCAGTACCGAGCCCGAGGCGCAGACTGTTGTCTTAGTCACTGTCTCCCTGCTGAGACACAGTACCCAACACCCACAAGTTATTCTTTGTTGTTGTTTTTTCCTTTGTACTGGGAATTGAACCCAAGGCCTCTTGCATGCCAGGCAGGCACTGTACAGCTGAGCTACATCTCTAGCCCAAACATCCACAAATTGAAAGAGGAGTTTATTTTGGCTCAGTTTGTAGAGGTTTCAGCCCACAGTCTGCTGACTTCAAGGCAGGGCAGCATGGCAGAAGCGCAGAGTGGAAGAAAAGCCCCTCGCTTCTGGCAGTCAGGAAGCAGTGCGGGAAGGGGAGGTTGTCCTTCCAGCACCCCCTCCACCTCTATCCACCCCCACCCCCCGCCATGGCCCACCGCTTCAGAGCAGGCCCCGCCCCCTAACAGCAAGTGCACTAAACTGCCCCCATAATCCCATCACCTTCCAAAGCTTTGCCTCTGAGCACCGGAGGCTTTGAGGAGCCAACAGGTAGAAATTGTAACAGGCAGGCAGCAGAAGTCCAGGACATCTCAGAGAAATAAGGGTTCAAGGAATAACTGTCCTGGCAGCAGCATCATTATGGCTTTGCCACATCTAAAGAGATTGCTTTCGTGTTTTGAGGGGGTTGTTTTGTTTGTTTGTTTGTTTGTTGACACAGGGTCTTGATATGTCGTTCAGGCTGGCTTTGAACTCAGGACGATCCTCCTGTCTCCAAGTGCTGGGATTACGGGCATGTGCCACACTTGGCTTTTCTTTTCTTTCCTTTTCCGCTCTGTTCTTTTCTTTTCTACCTCCTGGATAGTAACTTTTTGTTTTTTTTTATTATTGGTGTATATTTATTTCTGATGATTTTCACTTCTAAACATAATCTGATTTTCTCTCCATGAAATCTCCAAATTCCCTAAATCAGCTACCTGCTTGTGCTGGGAGAAGTGGGGCCTCCAGCCCTGCAAACTAAAGAAGGGAATGTGAAGGCAAAGGATGAAATAGTAGGTGAAGAGTGAGGGCTGGGCATCACAGTGAGGCAGCTGGGGTTGCCTATGTGCCTTAAAGGCTGTGAGGGACGTAGGGTGGATCCATACACCGGACCAGTGGTACCCGGCTAAAGCAGAGCCGGGGAGGATGGTACTGAGGAGGGTACTGAGGCAGGGAGAAGGAGCATCTAAAAGACCATTCCACCCTCTTCCCAGCTCCACACACACTGGTTTGTTTTGACCACCTACGGGAGGTAATGTTGTCAGTGGGTTTAGAGATGGTGACTTTTTTAAACCAGTTACCAAGAAACGTTGCAGGACCCAGTGCATACAGGAGTTTGGGAACTGTGTTTTCTTAAGGAGAAAAGAAATTTCTATTGCTTGAGTTTTCAAAAGACTCTCAAGCATGTCCTCATGAGCTATGCTATTTCAGATTTAGAAACAAATTCAGTTGGGAAGTAACAGCCATCCTGCTGTTTGGATTCATTGACAATTAGATTTCAGATCCAACATTTATAAAGTGCTACACTGTGTCATCTAAAACCACCTTATACATTATCTACCTGGTTCTTGAAATAACCCCACTAGCTCCATTTTATAGTGGCAAAATTCAGACCTAAATCAAGTAAGGTCACATAGCTAACAAATACTCACCAGATTTCCTGAGCTTGCTATTTGATTTATTTACCAACACAAAATCTTGTGGGCTCCCCTGCTATACAAATCAGGGATATCTTTAACATCTTAAGTCCCTAACTTTGAGCCTATGCATGGGTGCTAGTACTCGGTGAAACTCTTAAAATTACACGTGGAATTAGAGTGAAAGTGCATGCATACTCTTTTTCTGAGGATGGAGTCCATAGTTCGATGCCCAGCAGATTAATCAGCACTGATAGAAAAGCTGCCACTGGCCCACTGTACATCCACTACAAACAAAAACTAAATTGTTACCGTAAGTATAACGGCCTCCTAACTAAACCCTTACAGCTATTCCAAAGATATTTGGCACTGAGCTATACAACATATTCAGATCAATTGGGTCTACTCTATCAGAATGTTCTGGCAATGAGTACACACAACGACCCTGTCACTGTCCTCTCTGTTCCCTCTGTCATTTCCTTCCCTCCCCCACAGCCAGGGAAGGAAGATGGTTGGACAGCCAAGAGATAATTTCTGAGGCCTCTTTAGAATATGACTTTTCCAGCCTCTATTACAGACACCAAAGGCTTCCCACTCAGAACCTCCATCTTCCCATCCTGCACATTCCTCAGCAGGGCCGTGGATGTCCCTGAATTCAGTCTTATTCCCAGTCCTAGCACGTCAGTCTCATTTTACTTAATAGGAATTGGCTCAAGAAGAAATATGTAACTCAATTCTGACCCATGAAGTTGGAGCGTAACTCTTCTGCGGGTGCTACTGAAAAGGTTTTAGCTCTAACTACAAGGAATTCAGAGGCCTCTTTTCTGGTTTTGAATGTGTTTATGCAGAGAAATGATCCCCAGAGCTCTGGCAGGAATCTTGCGGCCATGAGGGAAAATGTCTTCCGTGAGTGAGGTGGCCAGGCAAAAGTACAGAAAAACCCTGTGCTCTCACTGGGGTTACTTAAATTGTGAACTAACCAATCCTGAAGTTCCGTGTTTTCTAAATACTATGCTCTGTGACATATGTTATATTTAAGCTATTTTGAATGGAATTGACAGGTATCTTTTGGCAAAAATGTACTCATTAAAACAAAACCCATGTTTGTAGAACAACCTTCTGTGGAATATCTTAAAGTAAGATGGTTTTACTATTTTTGAAATAGACTCACCTTATAGATCATAAAGAAGCTCTATGGCTGGATGAATGATCATCATAGAAGAGTATTGTTAGGTCTCATGGGTTTACCTATCTAACCAAAAATTGCAAAGTTTAGAATAGAAGGGACTTTTGGGATGATTTTTAAGGTGATTTTTAAGGCTCTGATGAAAGGACTCAAATAGTTAGGCAGCAATGCTTTATTAACTTACAAATTTTTGTTGAAATTTATTTAGAATTTTATTTTACAATTTGAAATCTTTACAGTAAAAAGAGTTTTGCATTAAAAGTTGATGCTTACATGCTAGAAATAACTAATGTATTAAACTGTACTTCTGAGTTTACATGCTTCTGTGTATAAAGCTTCTGCCATAATTTTTTTGGTAAATGCTAATTGATTCCAAACATTGCAACCCTGTACTGGCCTTTTCTCTATTATCATTGTTATTTTTATTGCAGATCTTCTAGTGTCTTCACAGAAAATCGTACACGTGTGTCAACTACAACGTGCATAGCCTCTGTGCAATCAAATGCCAGGTGAAACACGGTTTTGCTCAGTATCTTGTGTGATCATAGTGCCATAATCAATTTTAAAGTAACAACTAGGGCCAGGGATATAGCTCAGTGGCACAGCGCCTCCCTGGCAAGTGCAAGGTCCTGAGTTCAAGTCCTGATCCAAAGAAATAAAATAAAATAACAACTGGACAAGTTTTTTAATGTCATATTATGCATATTTTTAGAAGTTTGTATGCTTCTGTGTTCTTTTTTAAAGGGTGAAGAAGCTCACCTTTGGCAAAGCAAAACTTCTGGGTTAATTCTAGGTAATAGGTCAGCAAGGATCTTAGGCATAAAATATATGTTTAGTTTTCTAAGCAAAACAAATTCTTTTAAAATTTTTTGAGTAAATATCTAACAAAGGCTGGGAATGGGGGACCTGAGACATCACTGGGCATCTCATAATTAACAGTTGTTTTTCTCCTCCCCCTGCCCCATGAGTCAGACTGGACATTTGCCAGCTAGGGAATGAAAACAGGTCTTACATGGAATTACTGACTCCACTTCAAAGGGAAACCATCCAAACACTCCCTTGCAAACTTTCTGACCTCAAGAGTAGGGCAAACAAACTCATTTTTGTAACCTTTCATTTGTGAGAGTTAAAATTTTTCAATTCTGTGCTACAAGAACAAAATGAATCAGCGCACTGAATGGTGAGGCAGTTATTTGACTGCAGCAGCGGGGGTCTCTCTTGCTGTCAAATGTTACCTGTTCATTGAGACAACGTTTCCTCTTATAGACTGACTTGATCACAAAAAATGTTACAAAACTAAACTTATAACATAGATACTATAGTAAGGGTGTCCACATTTCTCCATGTGATAGACACAGACTTGTCTGTCCTGATTTGGACAATGACCTCAGGAAAGTCCAGCAGCTAGAATAAAGCAAATATTGGGAAAGTACTTAGGAGCAACTAACAGAAATTCAGTGGCTCGAACAAAGAGGTGTTTGTTTCTCTCACATAACAAGAAGTCAGGAGGTGGATGGTGCAGTGATGGCTTGGCAGCTCAACAATGTCAGGGCCAGCATCTCTGGCCTTTCTGTAATGAGCACCAAAAGCTAGTGTAGGTTCAGCCAACACTGTCACCCTCCAGGCAATAAAAGGAGCAAGGAAACACCGGGCTCTTTTGTCCTTTCCATCAGGAAAGCAAAGCTTCTATGAAAGCCTCCACCGCCCTCTGCTTACCTCTCACTGGCCAAACTATCACACAGTCACTTCAGGTGCGAGGAAGGCTGCAGAAGTACTTAGCTACCCTGAGCTTAAAATTCATGTGGGCAAGAGAAAAGGAGGTTAGGAATGGGTGAGTCACCAATATTCAGTGTGTACCTCAGTGTACACCTCAGTGGATATTCAGTGTATACCTCAAAGAAAAAAATAAAGATTTTCCTGGTTACACTGGGGGAAATGCTTCTCATGGCCTCATGAAACACCTTAAATATTTATCATGTGTCTTACTAGATGCTAGGAACTTTCAGAGGTTTGTTTGGTTATAAAGTTTTTTATGGCTTGAAGAAGGAAGAACTCGCTAGCTGAGCTTACTGACTAGGTTTTTTATATTGCAAAAGAATCATGGGAAATTCCCAATCTCCATTTTTGTGTAAATGAAAAGATTGAATCTTTAGAGATGCTTTAAACTCCATAGAGTTCTCTCATTTGGTGTGAATAATTATTTAAGAAATTCTTTGTCCTTGTTTCAATGTTGCTCTCAGTATTGCTATCAGCAGTATGTATGACCCATATTTTCCCAGTAACTTCAATAGTCTTTGCATAAATTTGATATGATGGGACAATTGGGATGTTGCACAGAAATCATATTTTGAATGGTAGCAGTGCCACAAGCTTAAGAAGCAAGGACAGGTGGTGGAAGCTTAGAAAAGAAAGAAAGCCATCAGCATAAATAAAAAATAAGAATTTAGAACTTTAAGCTACCATTAATGGGCAAATTATTACTACAAATTTCTGTCCTAACAGTCTATCTATCACCGGTCATAAGATCATTGGTCCCTATAGAACCTTAGGTGCTTACCTGAGCAGGTAGGACACCTTGCTTCACACATCCAAGGCGTCTTCAATGAGCATTTATTAAGAGCTCTGTAGTAGGTGCTTGGGACATAAACCTGAAATAAGCCCTAAAATTTACCTTGGGGTGCTTGTACCTTCTGAGTGAGATAGATACTTAAGTTAAAATTCAGTGGGACAAGTTGTTATGCCAGAATCATAGACTAAGTACCATGGAAATACAGGATGGATGGAATTCAGTCAGGTCTGGTGCAAGAGAAGAAAATGTTGGAAGTGAAGGATTAGCAAGAGTTCCCACAGGAAGGACATGGTAATTTTTGAGAGGCACCACAGTGCAAAGGCACAGAAACATGTTTGGAAAACCACATGTCATTTTGGAAATCTAGAGCATACTTTCTATAGAGTGATGAGAACCCAGAAAATTGATCGCATCTTTGAAGTATTTGGATATCTTGCAGACAAAAGGGTAGGCCTAGAAAAGCAAGACAAAAACTGTACTGGATACAGGTATCAGTGGTTTGTTTTCGCAAGAAGCTTTTATTTCTACTACTACTTTATCACAGGGGCAAAAAGCATGGAAACTATTGGCCCCATACTCTTTAACCATCAGAGTCTGAACCTCATGAATACTTAGCAAACATGATGCATTGCTTAATATTTGAAGATGGAAGAGAATCAGGAGCAAACTAAGTCATTTTCTCTCTGACAATGGCTTGTAGATATTTGGGCTGTAGCAGAAATAATGATTTGTAACATTTTCAAGGCTCCTTTTGTCACCTACCTGCCATAGGACATCTGTCATCCTTAGTGGCAGTTCCCTGACCTGGGTTGTAAGACAACTTCCTGACTTGAAAGTCCATAGCAGCAGGCATTACCATAAAGTTAGCCAGTTTCCCTGGACTTTCCCTGCTCTCACCCTCCCAGCAGTTTCAAAAGCACCTAAATCCCCTACTACGATGGTTTGCTTGAAATACCAAGAACATTTTCTTTTTCCTACTGGACACTGATCCTACGTCAATAAAACCAAAGGGTAGAACCCAAATCATTCTTATTAGTACTCAAACCCAAGGCAAATGTACACTTAAGCTTTATAAATACAAAGAAAGTTCAACAACGTTGCTGGATACAAGACTAATACGTAAGGAAACCAGTGAACAAAGCACAAACCTGGATATGGACCATGATTCCACTCCATCATCTCCCACATCTAATCAGTCATCAAATCCCGCTGGTTATCCCTACTCAATATTTCTAATATCTTTCTGCCACCACCCTAATCCAGGCTACAGTCATCTCTGTCTACATTATCACAAAAGCCTCCAGCTGGTCTTGAATGCAATTCTACCTTCTTGCATTCTCCACAGCATAGCTGGAATAGTTATCCTAAAACATGGGCCTCCAGCCCCTAATATGGTTTACAAAGTGTTCCTCAATCTTCCTCCGGCCTACGTATATTTCCTGCTACATCACACCTCCTATTTGGAAATTCCAGCCACAGCACAATTCTTTCACATTCTTACATGAAACTTCATAGGTACTCGATTCTTTCCAAAGCATTCTGTATCTTCTCCTTGCATCCTTTCCCCCTTGAGCTCCTAAAATACTCTCAAGCATTAGACTGAACCCTACTTCCTCTGACTTTCTGAAATAGGTCAGAAGTCCTGCAAGGTGCTATTGTAGTTCAAGGTTCCCCCTCTCCTACCATAGCACTTAATACACTTTATGCTTCTTGCCTGTTGGTCATTTTCCGTCAGCCAGCTGTAAGTTCTGTGGAGGCTGGGACTGTGTGCATAGTTGTATTTTTAGTGCTGATACATGATACGTGCTTATAAATATATACTAAAAGTAAATCGCTATTCTAGGCCCTTCTCAGATATTGGGTTGAAGGATGGGGGAATTGGGTGAAGGAAAGGCCGAGGTAAAGAAAATCAAAGCACTACTGGTGAATTATTGTCCCGAACAAGCCAACACAGAAGACCGCAGTGAAGTTTATTTATATCTCAGAAAACTCCAAATGCATTCTCTCTCACTTCTCACTCAAACATCCTTGGGAAACCCATGTACTTATAGGGGAAGTACTGGTAGACTGAGAAAAACTAACAACACGAAACACCTCACTGTGCTAGGGACACACCAGATGGTGCAGGTGTCCCTGAGCAAAGAACACACAGTTTCACTAGACTTCCTCATGTCCTCATGAAACAGGGTAATTATTTCCCTTGGGTACTGATGAGGGACATGAATCTTAGGAAAAAAATAACTTGCTTAAAGCCCTAAATCAGTAATAGACAAGCACGAATCAAATTATTATATGGTGTAAACAGGGAACTAACTTATTCTTTAAAAACAGAGAGCAACTTTCCCCAGTGCTGTATATTGATCTGTTCACCCCTTTCCCACTAACTTGAAAGAATAAGTCTAGCATATGCTAATTCCCATAGCTAACAGATAATTTCCATAAACAAATGTTTCTGAGTTTCTTTTTAGTTATATTGCTATGCCGGCACCACATAGTTTTAATTACCATAATTTGTAGTATATTTGATATCTTGAAGCACAAGATTTTCTTGACTATTTATATATAATATATGAATTTTAGAGTCAATCAAAATTGATTGGAAATTTCTATTGGAACTTTGATTGGAATTATGTTGAACATAGATTGATTTGGGGGAGAACCCCTGTGGCTTTATAGTATTGAGGGTTCCCATGCAAACTATGTCTCACTGGTTTTGATCAGGTTTTTTTTTACTATAGTCAATCAAATATTATAATTTCTTCACACAGATCTTGCACATATATTTTTAAATGTACTCTAGGTCATTAATAATTTTAGTTGTTATGTGATAGTATCATGTTCTACATCTATCTCTATATAAATATGTACATTAAATATTAACTGAATATTGCTTGTGTGTAGAAAAGCTGGATGGGTTTTTATTTGTTTTCTGAACTGGTTGGATAGAAAAAATAAAGATAGGTGGAAAGGAGACAAAGGAAAATCATAATTTTTAAATTGTACTCTTAAGAAAAACTGTAGCTTCAAGATACAAAGCTACTTAAGGTTACAGCCCCTTTTTCCCTTTCAAGAAATTACTCCAAAATTTTTTCCCAAGGGTTTTAAAGGTACAATAAGCCTACAAAGTAAGCCTTGTATCTGTTTCCATATTCACATCTTGATTCCTTCCACCTCCACACTTACCTCTGAGCCTCAAATACATGCAAATGCTTTGCTTTCTGACATGGCCCACCACATGGTTAACTTGGCAGACAGAAGAAATACATATCCTCGATCACCTATTTTGAGGGTACCCCACAAGATTACCTGAAAACCTCCAAGCCCAGGCCAAATGTACTTCTCTCTTGAGGGCCCACACTCTATTCTCTCAGTGTACACTTTAATTCTGCCTAATAAACCTTTCTGATGCCTCTCATTATGCATCCTGAAAATTATTTTTCTGTGATGAGAATCAATGAACTACCTATGCCACAGTGGGTAAGTTACCCACAGTGGGGCAAATTGAGATCCTCATTTCCTCTTTGGGGGACCTCCTTGGACCCTGAAAGTTCTAATTTTTTTTTAGTTTTCCTTTGACCTGTGTAGAGAGACAGTTGTAGTAATTGTCAGTGCTCAGCCTTAGCCAGGCATCTAAGGATCTACACATATTGACTCAATTAATTCTTGCAATTGCTTTATGAGATAGTAACTTATTAGCTTTATTTTTCAGCTAAGAGGTTAAGTGACTTACCCAAGCCACACGGTAAAGGCTTGCATCGAATTTATCTCTCTGTGGTCTTATTTGCAAATAATAGATTCACTCCTTCTACAGTACTTTTGATTAATTTTAAATTTTTTTCATGTAACATTTACCAACACTCTAAGAATATTGCCACAGGCCTGAACTAGGAGGAGGTGAGTAAGTCACTCACTTCATTTGCAAAACTTAGGGAGGCATCTGAAAGTTCATTAATCAGGACAAAGAATATTTTAATGAATACTAGCACCATATAAGACTTGGAAGCAAAAGGAGAAATTAGTAACACTGAAGCCTGCCTTTGTTTGAAATTGATACATTTTGTTCTTAAAGGATTTTTGAATTAATTTTGATTTAGTAAATATTTTTTTCCTGAGGAGTAAGGGATTTTTAGTGTCTGAATTTTTAATTGATATGCAGCCACTGTATCTCTGATAATTTTCTAGTTTGGGGGAATATTCTTCAATTCTGTACCTTGGGCAAGTTCCTTGCTCACAGAACCCCTGTTCCATCTGAGTCTGTGAGGTGTCTTCCTGCACTCTGAGGGGAAAGTTTCTTCTCTTTTGTTTTTTAGTGCAAGGTTTATTGTGAGGCTTTCCCTATATATTCTTCATAAATTAATCCTTTTATTCCTGACTTTCTAAAAACCTTTATGGGAAATAGCCACTGAAATTAAACAAATAAAAGGAGACCATTTGGTATTTCTCATTTAATCTAAGAGTGTAACAAATTCCAAAGATTGTGAGACAGTGTGTTGTTATCCTAAATAAACAATAAGCATCTTTATGGGTAAATTATTTTGTGTGATCTGGATTACAACCTTAGGGAAAATCCTCAGTGTGGGATTAGTGAACTGCAGTTTCACTTTAATCTCCTTTATTTTACACTACTCCCAAGTGAAGCACTCTTTTTTTTAATACACTATTACCCATCCTAGCAGTGTTCCTTTGCTAGCAGTCTGGGGGCTCTGACATATACATCCTGGAGGATCTCATACGGTTTTCTGTCATAGCTCATGAGAAGCTATACATTAAGTGTGAAACCTGATGGGAGTCTTTAAATGCCTTTTATAGGAGATGGAAGAAAATGTCCATGTATGGTTCCTGCTGTAGAATCCCATAGTATGCCTGAGTGGCACAGAAAAATCAACTAGGGAGGAGCCAGAGAAGTTGCTACCTCGTTTTTTAGAGCATGACTGCGAAGGTGGGGTAAAGATGACTTCACAAGTGACTCATCCAGGACAGGTCTGCTTCTCCTCCCTTCCAGGAGACCCTGTGCCCTTTCACTGATTAGGGCTAGCAGTGTAGGGAGTGCCCTGGTATGAAGCCCCTGCAAGTGCTAGTAGGCAAGATGCCTAGGAGGCAGAGGGACAGTGGTTGAGCAGTGCAGGGACAGCTCTGCAAGGACAAGGGCCTGCTTGTCTTCTCAGCTCCATTGCTACACTCCGTATAGAGCCCAGTCCCCAGGTGTACTTAGTAACTTCCCAGTGATAGCAAGAGAAGGCATCACTAAATCCTGTCGGGCCATGCCAGTGAGAACTAAGCTGAGAAGGAATATAAGAAGTGATTGAAAATCCAACCATGTTTGTATCCCCAAAGCCAAGGAAAGCTGTTGTTTTGCGTTTTTTTGTTTGTTTGTTTGTTTTGTTTTTGTTGTTGTTGGTACAGTGAATTGAATCTGCAGCCTTTGCACTGAGCTATAGCTAGCTTTAAAAAAACAAAAAAACAGAGTCTTTTTAAACTGCTAAGTTGCCTAGGCTGGGCTCAAACTTGGAATCCTCCTGCCTTGGCCTTCCAGAGTTCTGGGATTACAGGTGTGTACTACCATGCCCAGCAGAAAGAGTGTTTTATGTGTAAGAGATGAACAACGTTACACTCAGTTGCTACTGAGAAGTTATAACAGTTACAAAACATGCAACTACAGGCAAAAAAGAAGATTGTCATAGTAATGATTTGTGTTCTTAAAAGAGGTATTGATGGCCTTTGGTGCATGGTAGGAAGTTTGGAGAGAGGTGGTGTAAGACGGGCAGCACTCAACAGGGCCAGCAAGCACCCACCTCCTTCTCTCTGTCTCTTTCCTATTGGTAGTACTGTATATTAGATCTTCTCCTGTGTCACGAAAGGGCAGTTGCACCTGCAAACACCAAGCCCACTTCCACAGCTGAAAAAGTAGAGAAGGGAAAAGCATAAAGAGCCAAGCAGCTGGGTCTGGCCCTGTTCTGCAAAAATGCAAAGGCTTCCCCCAGAATACGCTTTTACTTTTCTTTCTTTGATGACATATAAGCCATATATACAGTCACTTCCAGCTCACTTCCTGATCAAAAGTCTTGAGCTTCCATCTTTGTTTAAATCAGCAGTATAGTTCATCCTCTGTGCTTAAGGAGGGGTCCCCAAGGGTGACTGAAAAGATTTGAATTGTGTTAGAGGCAAGGAGGAGGAATGGATGTTGGACAGTGGATGCCGTCTGTTACAAAAGTTATATTTTAAAAGATTCAAATAGAACTTGCTCCATAATTTGCAAGTTCCAGTGCAAAATGAGAACTCAAAATCCTTGTTCAAAACTTGCTATGAATTTTTTAGAGAGTAACAGTGGGGAGCATTACAGCAATCATAGTACCTTCTGCGATCAGCATCTAGGAGCGAGCAGAGGTGGCACGCCCACGAAATCCAAAGCTGTCCACAGAGCCGGGCAGGCAGGAGACCCTTGGTCAATCTACAAGAACTGGGGAGGACAAAAAGGAGAGAGAATGCAAGGGTCTGAGGAGCAAACATGAGGTGAGGAAGTGGAGAAGCACCAACACTCTTGGGAGAAAATAGACAGAGGAGGAAGCTGAGAAAATAGGGGAAAATAGAAGAAAGTGGGTGGAGGCCAAATGTATCCAGCAAACTGCTGCTCGGCGCTTTCTGTCTCTTTGTCCTGGGCCAGCTTGTGCTGGAGCTTGGGGTGACTATGCTAAGGCCGGAGGGGAGGGGCTGCACTCAGTTGGGGGAGGTCCAGCCCTCTGCAGAGCTCCAGGCCCTGAAGGAGGACCAGGATCCAAACCCACCTCTGCTGTGGATGAGCGTGCCCCCATTCCTGCACCTTAGCTGGCTCCCCTGTCACGTGTGGCTCCCTGGAGGGTGACTTGTGGACAGAGTTGCCCTTTGAGCAGACGCCTCCTCCTGCTGCACTGCTATTGGCCCCAGCCCCTCAATGCTAATTTTGAGGGGTGTTAATTTTCAGAGATTCCATAAATATATAATGATGATACAGCAGGAAGAAGAGAGGAAGCAGGAGACAGTATCAGTTTATGTAAACCTACTCCCTCCCCCACCTCCTGTGCCATCTTCAGAGCCCTGGGCTGTGCCACTGGGTGATGTAAACAGTGCTTCAGTGATGTCATCCCCCCATCAGTGCCAGGAGAGATAAATTTCATTTCCCAGAAGATGCAGCAGACAGGAACTTCTGGGCAAACAGTGACTCTAGCAATAAATTATTGGCAGAATGGAGAGACTTAATGAGAAAGCTTGTGATCCTGCAGCAGCCAGGCTATAAATCTAACTGAGGAGGGGCTTCCTTTAGATCAGAGGGCGGATTCGTTAGCAGCAAAATAAATAATCCCAAAGCCTACTTGGAAGTACTGGGCCCTGAAAGGAAGTAAAGAGAATCAAGATGTGATACGTGTATGTCCCGATACCCCACGATGAGTGTGTTCATTATGTGCAGCAAACATACCACATGTTTAAATAAAGCTGTGTTATTCACTAGAGTAGCCGTATATGGCTATAAGTTGAAATTAATTAAAATTAAATATAATTTTAAGTTCACCTTCTCAAAAAAGTACTAATAAAAACCACATCTAATTGAGGTAAGAAACTATGGGAAAGAAGCAGACACCTTTTTCTAGGAAGAAAACTCATTGCCCTTAGAGGGGGCCAGACTCCAGGGAGGCTCCTATGATCCTTGGAGGACAAGGTAGCAGGCTAGGAGCTGGCCTGTGGGGTCTTCTTACCGCCTCATAGTCAAGACAGGAGTGTGGCAACTTAAATCACCCCTGACAAAACTTACTTGAGTGACAAAAATGAAAACCGGATGGAGAATACCAAGGATGCACCTGGAAAGCAAGGGAGGGCAGGTTGCAAGCTTAAATCTGTCCCCCCACCATCACCTGTCAGCACAATGCACTGGGAAACAAAGCCTAGGGCATTTCAAGTAACTGAATATGAATTTCATGTGATCTCCCTCCATGGTGCGAGTTCACACCAGACATAGCCTGCAGGAGGAACCAGAGGCCTTGTTCATCTTGCAAGATGCCTGGGCACCTAAGACTTCAGAGCATACTTTCCAAAGGTGATCCAGGATAAAGTCCTGATAGACTAGACCTGGAACACACAAACCACTCCATGACAGGCCAAGGCCAAGGGCAGGCCCACACTGAGGAAGGGAGCTGGACTCCTTATGAGTGGCATCTGAGTGAGTTTCCAGGCTGTTCTTCTAGAATGTTTGCAGAGGGCAGGGATGTTAGACCGTATAGTAATGTCCCCACTGTTCCCTCCGTTAAGGAAATGGGCGTTCAGAGAGGTTAGAGGATACACCCTGGGTCACGCAGACCTGGGGCTTCTCTCAAATCTCAAACTTTTCTTACTTTCCTGTGCTGCAGTGCCAGACATTCCCACTGGGCATGGGAGAAGAGTCAGCGGGAATTCCACCTTTGGAGCAAGATGCTCCTATGTGCACAGGTTGGTCTGGAGACTCACTGCGGTTTTCCAATAGACCTGACACTGAACCCTACTCTGAAAGTGCTCTTAGCAGCCTGGACCACAGACACTTGCTTCCTCCATAGTCTGCAGCTGGTTTTTCCTCGAGCTGAAGCTGGGTCAGAACTGGCAGGTAAGAGGGTTTGGGCCTGAGCTCTTTACCCCGTAGGATATTTGCTCCGACTGCAGATCTAGATTCAGTGCACCACACCTGGGCCTGAGAATCGTCATTAAAGAGCTCGCCCAGGGGTGTCATTATTAAGGCTGGCTGGGGAACTGCAGCTAGACAAAGCTACCTTGGGGACAGGTACCATTTCTTCATTTATTTCACAGTGCCTAACATTTGTTAAACTCAAACTTGAATACATTCAGAATAAAAATACCGGGATCTGATCTTAATTATGCCACTTAAAGCCCAAGTGACAGTAAGCAAATCACTGAAGCCCCTGGTCGTATCCTCAGGAAGGTGCCTTGTACCAATGAAATGGTGAGGAATAAATGAACTGAAGTGCGTGAAAGAACTTGATAAATTAAAATGCACTGAAAATGTAAAAGTTCAAGAGGAAGTAGTGCTTAGGTTAGAAATGCTTTTCTTGTCACTTTTTCTGTCCTTGCCAACCTCACACTTGCATCTTAGCCTAATATACACTGGAAAGATGGAGGGTGGATAAGGGGGAGAGAAACCAGCCACACGTTGCTGACCAGCTCCAGTACCCCTCTGTCTCACGAGAAGCAGCAACGTTCCTAAAAGTGCATCTGCAATTGCCATGGCAACCTGGGGATGGCCCACCTTGCAGCCTGGTGTCCAGAACACTGGACTTGCGTGGATAGCTCTGGTGTACGCATGCGTGTGTGTGTGTGTGTGTGTGTGTGTGTGTGTGTGTGTGTGTTTGTGTCCAGGGAAGAGTGGGGTGGTCCATCTGCTGGACACTGCACACTGAAATGGTTATTCAGAGAACAAGAAGTGCCTACAAAGAAGACCAACGTTTCTCCCCAGTGCACACAGGAAGTGGCTCTTCTTTGATGCTTTAGTCTAGAGATTCATGTGTCATGGGCCCCAAAGCAAGAATGATTTTTACATTATTAAATGGTTGAAAAACCAAAAGAATATTTCGTGGCAGACAGTGACCTGAGTCACTGGAAATTTATGTTAAATCAAATGTCAATGTCCATTAAACACCATCTCATCAGAACTCAGCCTACTCCTTTTCACGCCACTTGTAGCTGCTTCTACAGTGGAAGCCAAGCTGTGAAGGAGGCTATTGGGCCCACCCAGCTTGAAATATTTATTCTTTGGGCCTTTACAGTAAAGGGTTGCACATCTCTGGTCCAGGTCTTAAATTCAAGTGACCTTCACTCAAAAGGGATGTGCATGGACTCCACTTACCCTGGGGGCACGTGATGAACCAAGCACTACCCTGTCTTCACAGAGCCAGCTGAAGAAGGGCACCCAGCCACATCAGAGTTCAGTGTGCTCCTCACATGTGTAAAGAACTCATGGTATGAAACACTGTGGCCCCTACACAGGGTCCTGACCACTCCTGACTCCACAGAAGGTCCCGTCCTGCAGCAGTGGACTGAAGTACCTTCAGCAGATGGTCCATGAGTGCCTGGACATGGGATTGCTCTCACATCCAGGTGCCACCCCGTGCCAACCAGTTCCAACTGGCACTCTACAAACAGGTGTGGGTAGACCCATAAAGCTGAAGTCCCTTGGGCCACATCTACAGCAATCCATGGGTTACCTGCCCTCTGTGGATAGCTGCGTCCCCTCTTCCTTTAGTGGATTGTTTTATTGTTTTCCCTGTTACCTTTTTATGGCAAGTACTGTGTGCAGTCTGGTCTCTCCCTTTCTTCACATTCCCTGCTTCACATGGATTTATAATATCTCCTTTCTGGGCGGGCTCACAAGGCCTGTTCTGATGCCACCTTTAGTAAGGCTTGTCAGGGGTCAGAGACCAAGCAGCAATGGTCACACCAGGTGTGCAGTAGTGCCAACAAAGTAGTGAGATGACAAACTAATGTTCAGTGCCAGAAGGCCTCATGTCAGATCATTTAGTGCAGAACCAATGGGTCCCCCGGTCAAGTGTGACATGTCCAGACTAATGCAGAAGGCTTTCAGGCCAGGTAGCACAGCTTTCAGGGCTCAGTGCATGCTTGGCACTTCATGATGGCACCTAGAAGTGGAGCTCAAAGAAAATGGACAAGACCAGCTGGGCCTTGGAGAATGAGCCTTTGTAAGAAATATGGACAAATCTCCTGAAGCTATTGAGTGGGACAGAGTATGTGTGTATGTTGGGGGGGGTGTCCAAGAAAAGACACCAATTGGCAAGGGGAGCGGTGGCCACAGGAGGCCATCCTATCAGAAAATAAACTCTGGTCCAGGCATCCACAGACTCAACATGGAGGGCAGAGGGCATATCCCTGCTCCTTGGAGGAAGACTGCTATGGCAAAGAGGGTACTGTTGGCTATGGAAAGGCCCTCAGGTGGGATAAACCATGTAACATCAGGGGAAAGATTGGGTGGGCTGTGAAATTTACAGAAGAAAGACTTAGCTGGGTCAAGGAACAGCAGTGCTTTGGGTCCTGTAATCTGCACTTTTGCTCATGCTTTGAGGTTCTGCTGCAGCTAGTCTCCCAAGGAATCATTTGCATCCTCAAAGAAAACCAAACTACAGCGAAACAAGTAAACAGAAACCTCCATTGCCCCTAAGTCCCAATATTACCTCTACTCTCTGATTTCCTTTCCAGCAAAACTTTTGAGGTCCCTATCTCTGCTCACCCCCTCTCCTCTTTTCCTTTATTCTCTCTTGAACCCAGACCAATCAGACCTTTGTTCCCATCAAATTATTGGCACTGCACTTGTCAAAGTTAGTGTCTTAAGATATCTGAGACTGGGTAATTTTGTTTTGTTTTTTGAGGTACGTTCTCAATATGTAGTTTATACTGGGCTTGAACTCACTCTGTAGTCCAGGCTGGTCTCGAACTCACTGTGGTCATCCTGCCTCAAATTCTCAAATGGTGGAATAATAAGTTTGCACCACCATGCCAAGGTTGATTGGATAATTTATAAAGAAAAAAATTATTTCTTACAGTTGTAGAAGCTGGGAAGCCCAAGGTCTAGGCCCACATCTGGTAAGGCCTTCTTATGGGGCCTCTGTGCAGAGCCCCAAGGAAGTACCAGGGCATCACATATAAGGAGTGCAGAAGAGGCAGTTGAACTAGCTTTTTAACAGACCATTCATAACTAACCCATTCCCTCCATAAATCCACTAATCCATGAATGAATTGATACAGGCATGAAGGGAGAACTGTCATGATCTAATCACCTTCCAAAGGTCCCACACCGAACGCCAGTTACTTCCGAGAGGAGATTTCCCAGAGATGAGGTCTGAGGGTCCCAGAGCAGAAGCATGGCTTCCTGGTTGCTCTGGTGATGCTCAGTCTGAGTTCTCATCTCACCAGCACATGCACCATGGCCCTTGTTTTCATGCTGCTGCTCCCCGTCTTCCCGTCCGGGTTTGCTTTGCTAACCAGACCACTAAATGCTAGCACATCCCTGGGCTTACAGCTCTGTAGCTGCACTCTCTGGCAGTTTACGTCATTTTATCTAGGGTTGCAATTTTGCATGTCACCTACAGGCTGTGACTCCCAAATTTGTGTCTTCAGTCCAGATTTCCCTGTTGAATTCCAGAGATGTCATCCTCTGGCTCTGTCGCCTGCAGATCTACAGTGGGTATGTCAGAGTCAGCATCTCCAAAACCGACCTCCAGAATCCTCCCCAGCAATACACCCACACATGCATGCACACACTCATGCACACGCACACACACATGCACATGCGTGCACATGCACACACTTCTCTTCCTACTCTCGGCAATAGCAACTCTGTTCTCCTAGTTCCTCAGGCCCCCAGGTTGGAGTTAAGCTTGGCTAGTGTCTTGTTCACATACCACATCCAAACCTTCAGCAAAAGCCTTCACTCTACAGCACTCTCAAGACATATCTAGCATGCTGGGTATGGTGGTGCACACCTATAATCCCAGCACTCGGGAGGCAGAGGCAGGAGAATTGTTGCAAGTTCGAGATCAGCCTGGGCTACAAAGTGAACTCAAGGACAGCCTGAACTGCACAGAAAGACCCTGTCTCCAAAAGCCTAAATATATATAGCACCTGACCCCTTCTCTCACCCTTTTCTGCCACGAACTCTGGTACCCACCGTTCTCAATTCCTGCCTCCATTACTACATAAGCATCTCCCCTGAGCTCCCTGCTTCCTCCCTTCCCAGCTCCCAACAATGTTCAACACAGAAAGCTAGAAATTGCGTTTAAATGTAAATCAGATTCATTCTTCAGCTCAAAATCTCACTCAGAGCAAAGGCCTGATCCTAGGCCTGCTAGGGATGTATGGAGCTATGGCTCTAACATTAATCCATCCACCCCTTTCTCCACAGGCACGGAGCCCCACTGTGCCCTGAGGACTTCAGGTACAGAAGGCATGCAAAAAGATGCTTTGAGTTAATTAATGGGAAGGGAAGATACCATAGTAAACCAACAAATTAGCAACTAAGTCATTAGATCACTGGTAATCAGTCCCACAGAGCCCATCACCTCTGCACTTGCAAGCTGAGTTTCTGTCCCTGCAGAACTATGGGTCTCACAGATTGCGAACTATGTTATTCCCCTGTGGGCGCTATCACCCTGAGACACCTGGCCAGTCTGCTTCCTTTAAAGCGTTTCTATCTCCTTTCAGATTTCACGACTCCTGAGTCTTTTGTACTTCAGGAAACCTATGGCAGATTCTCTTTGCAATGCAGACAATCCCTCTGATTGACCCAGTTCACAATCACTCATTTTTGTCCATTGTTTTTCTCAAGAGCGGCCACATACATTTGCACCCTCAAAAATCCTACACGGCAATTCACCCTCTCCTTCCTCCCTCACAACAATATTCCCAATTAAAGTGGACTGGAGCTCTGTTGATATCTGTGTCTACTCATAGCAGAGCCACATGTATCTCAACAAGAAAATTGATTATGCTATCAGTATACATCACTCTTTTGCTGGCACAAGTCGACTTTCTTCTTTCACGTGAGACTTTTCTCATCCCAACAATGGTGTTCCTTTGTTAAAAATAGAAAAATACAGCATCCTTTAAAAATGGCATTTCCATGGGGAGTTGTTTTGCTTGGAGCCTGGCCAGGGCAGCCCTGGATACATGATGACACTGTCTGAGCCTCCTTGGGTAGATTTTCTCCTCTTCTGAGAAAAACTGAATTTCAGGTTTAGGAAGAACTGAAAGATCATGAGATTAGCAAAGGGACATAGAGGGACCCAACTGGAAATCAAAATGACTGAGGCAGCAACCTGATTCCTGTGGCAACCTTCCCCTAGAAGAGATTAAACTGGACTAATTGACGAAAGGGGGCCAGCACCTTGGGAGGAGCTAGGAAGATTTTCATTAGCTTACCAAGGTTGTCCACTTGTAACCAAGGCAAGGAATTTAGTTTAGAGCAATCCACAGCAAAAGAAGGTGAATTCCGAATCTGCTAAGCATCTTGGTAGAATGAATCATTAAATTGCTATACCATCAGGCAGAAGAAAATTCCTCTCAAGCAAGACACTAAGAACCAGCTGGGGCACTTAGTTTTGAGCAGTAGCAGAGCGGTGTGAAGGAGATAATCAACACCTGAATTCAAAATAACAGCTCATCCTGCTGGAGCTGGGCCAAAAGCTGTGAACGTGTACTAGGGCAGTGGTGGTGAACCTATGGCATGCATCTGCAGCAGGCACACAGAGCCCTGGACATCAGCACCTGAGCCAAATCACCCCAGCAACTGAGCATCAAATAACAGTTGTTTTTTTTTTCTCAACTAAAATCTCAGTATTTGGGTTTAATTGTTGGCACTTCATGATAAATAGTGGGTTTGGGGCTGCAGTTTGGCACTAGGTCTCTGAAAGGTTTGCCATCACTAGATTAAGGCCACTTATTTGTGGCCATATGGTAAAGAAATTTGGCACAAGGTAAAGAAATTTAAAGCAGTAAATTCCCCCTGACAGTTGAGAAATTAGTCTGTTTCTCTTCTCTGTGTTTGTGCTGGGTATTTCAACATTTTTTAACAGATGTAGTGCTAGTCATAGTTCTCTGTAATCTGCAAAAAGCTGGAAAACAAATTTGTGTTTTGTTATCTAGCTTCTATTATCAAATTCACAGTGTAGAAATTTTTAACATCAGGAGAGTGTGTGTCATAGACTCCTCAGTTAGTGGCTGTCTCGCATAAGCCCTTCCAGCTATTGTGCCCTGGGAACTCTGCTGTGGTGGACTGACAACTGGTGGTCAACTTCTAACCTCCAGCTGAACTGAGTAAGCATGGTGCTGGGTGTGGGAGGCCCCCCTGGGGACTGTTGCCAGCAGCATAAGAGGCAAAATGGGAGAAGGAGAAGGATGGCTGTTGGGAACTGAGCAGAGGCTGTTGGAAGCCTGTTGGAAATAGAGAGAAGCTGTAAGGAGCTGTTGATTTTCTTGGAGGAGCTCCTCATGCTGGCTTTCCTGATGCACTTGGCTGTTTTCATTCTCCAAGGAGTTGGGACCTTGTTGGCACTGAGAATGGCTTTGTTTCACTTTGGGGAGCTCTGGTCTTTACTCTGAGCATCGCTTCCTGGCTCTGCTGGGGAAAATGGTGCACTGCCGGTCTCCTGGAGAAGCTTGATGCATTGGCTTTCCTGATGGGAATTCAGCTGTCCTGATCATCAGAGGAGCTCAGGACCTCACTGTTGTTGAGATGGCTGTGGTGCTTTTTTGGGAAGCTCTGCTTCTTATTTTGAGTGTAGCTCAAAATAAGCTGTAGTTTAGATCCAGTGTAGATCTCCCAGCCTGATAGTATAGATCCTTCATCATGCTGGCACAGACTTTCTAGACTCTACCACTGATCTTTGGCCTTTCCAGTGCAGGTTCATGAAACAGTCCTGCATGAGACATTGTCATGGGCCCTAGACCTCCAGCTGGATTCATGGGAGGCATTGCTATGGGCTCTAGGTCTTCAGCTGAACTCATGCTGGACATTATTGTGGCATCCAGGCCTTTAGCTGGATTCTTTGATTTTTAGTGTGTGGACAGATTTCCTGCACTCTCTTGTATATGATTCTTTGGGTGACTATTGTAAATAATCTTAAAAATATATGTCTTGTATTATATTGTTTCCCCTTGCAAATATCTCCCAAACCACAACATCTGCTCACCTGGGGAACATGGGAGTCTATGAAGACTCAGGAGGCGACAGGGAGAACTGAGCTGTCTTCTCCAGTGGTAGCATGCATGCAGTCACCTGGACAGCATTGTTATGAGGCAGGTCCTGGTTCAGTAGGTCTGGGGTTCTTCATCTGTAATGAACTCTCAGACATGCCTGTGCTTTTGGTCCAGGGACTGCACTTTGAGGAGCAAGGCTTTGTGCTGTATACTCTGCCATCTCAGTTCTCACTTCAATGATAGAATCACCACAGAGGAAGATTTAGATGTGTAACTGGTTAGAACATTCATGGAGTGCACTGATTCTCAAAGGATGGCCAGGGACTAAGTATGGTGTCCATTGCCTGAGAGCTTGTTCCAAATGCTAAATGTTGGGCTCCAGAAACTCTGGGAGGGAGACCGAGGAAGGCGTGTTTTAATAAAGCCTGCAGGTGATTCTTGAGAACTGCTCTAGCATACTAAAGTCAGAGATTGAAACAAACATAAGACATACAGCCCAGCCCAGAGAATCTACTGGTCATTCTGCAGTGCCTCAGGCCTTGGGCTATTTTAAAGTCATCCTTGGAGAGCTGGAGAGGTAGTTCAGAGATCGAGTGGTTGCCTAACATGGGTGAGGCCCTGGGTTCAATCACCAACACTGTGAAATGGAAAGACATGCATGGAGATTCTCATATCTAGTCAGCATGGAGAACAGCTGGGCTCAAGCACTCAAGCAGGCATCTTTGTCACCACGATGATCTGCTTGCAGAATCCGGACAGATAATTGGAACAGTGGGTACTTTGGGCTCTGAGGAGAGCGTGTTCCAGAGGGTGTAAGATACAGAAATAAATCCTTGCTCCTCACCCTGACATATCTCATTGCTTCCCTTAGGCAGGAGAGAAAAAATAGACAGGTTAGAAAGGACACAGGAAATTGTAATTTTAAAGTTGTAATTTTGAGAAAACTACAGCTTCAAAGCACAAACAAACTTACCCAAGGTTAATAATGTCTTTATTACCCCTAGGCTTGATTTGCTTCTAGGTTCATTACACTTAAATTCCTAAGAGTCTTAAAGATACAAGTTCATAAATTTGGCCTATGTTTTCTTTCCAAGAGTATAAGTTCAGAAGTTCCAAAGGCATTCACTCTCAAACAGTACTGTTGGGCACCACATCTCCAAACTTCAAACATAAAAAATGAGTTGCGTTGTAACCTTGTGATAAAGCCAGTTTTTGCTTTAGCCTACTAATGGGTGACTTAACCCTAAGGAAACAAATAGTAGGTACATGATAAAGAACTCAAAAAATGAAAACCCTAGGTCATTCTTCCTGAAGACACCCTAAAACCCCATAAACATGCTCAATCCTAAACCATAATGCACTTTACCCTTTAAGTGCCCACACTTTTTCTCTGAGTGTGTCCTCGATTCTGCCTGATAAATCTATGTCTTTCTCTGACATATCCTGAAATGCTTTTCTGTGACAAGAGCAGGCCATGGTGGTGCATGCCTATTATCGTAGCACTCAAGAGGCCGATCCATGGGGGAGGATCACCGTGAGCAGGAGGCCAACCTTGAATCTATAGTGAGTTCAAGAACAGACTAATCTACATAGTGAGAGTCTGATGCAAGCAAAGAACTTATCTGATAGGATTTAAGGTTCCCATCTCTGCCTTAGGAGAACCTACTCCTCGACCAGTCCCCGAAAGCCCAACATGCATCTCAGCCTGCAGCCACTCACTGCCCTGGTTCTCCTGCATCTCTGTCTTCGTTCTCGCCCCTGTGGCTCCAGCACCCTCCTTGCCCTAGGATCATCAGTTAGAACTGTACTCATTCTAAAAGGTCCACCTGCAACTCCAACGTCTTCTGAAATCCCCGCTAGCCATATCAGATTCATCTCCCACTGGAATTTCATGGCTTGTTATGTGCATTCATTGTTGTTGTTTTTAAATTTTATTTTTATTATTTTAAGGAGAAAAAAACAATAAAAATGATACAGAATTTTAAATAAGATGATAGGAAATTAACAATGGTTACAACATAGCTAAAATAACTGTACTACTAATTTCTATTAGTTCACTGAAAGGAACAGTTAGTGCTTATATTGTTTGATCAATTTTGCATGCCTGTGTCTGGTGATCAGAGCAACTACTTTGAAGGTAACAATATGTAATTAAGTTTTTTCACATTTTATTTTAAAGAGAAGAAAATAACAATAAGACAGAGTTTCAAAACAGGTTACTGGGAGAGTTATAGTAATTAATACATTGCATATTGTTGTCTTCGTAGTAGCTATTCGAAGTACAAGATATAGGCATGAAATCTTGTCCAGACAATATTAGCACACACCCATCTTTTCAATGAACTAAGAGAAACTAGCTGTATAACTATCTTAACTATCTTGTGTATAAATATGTATATATTTTTTCTTTTTCCCTTGTTTTCCTCTTTCCCCCATTACAGTTTGTCTTTTCTTTTGAACAGTTTCTTCCTAATTCACAGTATCTATTGTACATGTTGGATCTTACTTATTCATTTAGTTTCTCACATGTTATGGTTTGTGTCTGGATGTCCCCTCAAAGCCACATGCAGTCATGGGGTGGGATTTTAAAGTTTATGATTGATTCATGGTCCAAGGCTGGAATTATGGATGTGAGTGCTATGCTGGGACGGGTAGTTTGCATACAGTGTAAGGGAGGGAAAGAGGCTGTGCGCCCCTGCTGCTCCTCCCTTTTGCTCTTGCTGCTTTACCTATTTTCCACCACCATGAACTGTTGCCCTCTGCCATGTGCCACCCTGCCTTGGAGCCAGCCAAGTACAGACTAAAACCTCCACAGACCATGAGCTAAACAAACGTTTCTTTCCTTAATTCTGGGTGTCAGTTATTTTGTCTCAGCAACAAGAGAAAAGTAACTAAGACAACATGCTAGTGAGACAATATGATGTTTACATGTATGGGTCTGACTTATTTCACTTATGATTGGGGTCTTGAGTTGCACCCATTTACCTATAAAAGTCTCAAGTTTATCCCTCCTTATGGCTGAGTCATACTCCATTGTAAAAAAAAGAAAAATAACCACACACGTTTTTCATCCATTCCTCAGTTGATGGGCATTTGGATTGTTTCCCAGATGTAGCTGTGACAAGCTGTGCTGCTGTAAACATGGGTGCGCATATATTGCTGTGGTATGACGTTTTTTTTAATTCTCCTGGGAAGATATATTCTTGTGCATAGTATCTGCAATTTTTATTTTACCTGCCTTAAGGTAATAACTTAATTAAGAAATAAAAGTTATTTCTAAACTCTCCTCTTCCGCTGAATTGTAAACTCTTGGGCATGCTGAACTACATAACTCTCAAATTTCCATTTCTCCTTTCTGTGTAAGTGCTGGACTATGAACCAGGTAGGCATTCAGGGAATAGTTTATTGACTCTAAGGTCAAAACACCTGGATTGTGATTGGTGGCATTGTGACCCAGGTTAGTAGATCTCTCCTGAGCCTAGGTTACCTTATCTGCAAAATTAGAATGTGAAATAGGTAATCTTTAAGGCCTGTTACAAATCTAGTTTCTATGCTTCTAACCAGTCTGTTCTTATCTGTGGAAAAATAAACAGAAACTCTGTTAGTAGTGAGCATAGTGGAGTAAAGAAGGTCATAAATTCAGTGGTTCTGGTTTCCTAGTGGGGTGCAGGGTAGTCTGTTTCCTGTCCCATGATTTTAGGCTGTACTATAACTTTCTCTGACCAATAATTGATGGCATCCAAAGTGACAATGAGCCAGCTCTGAGTATAGTAAATGGCCATTTGCACTTATGTAGGTGTGAGGGAGGGGAAGAGAGGATGAGGAAGAAACCAGTGATGTTAGGACTCCAAAGAAAGGCCTCTGGTGGGGACCGGCAGTATGGGCTTTTACGTGTCCCAGAACACTTGGTCTTAGAGTCCCAAGCTGTCATGTAAAAATTTGACCCCCTTGCTGAAGAAATTTCCCAGGGGAGGGGTTGAGTCTGTGTGGATGGAGAGGAGGCATCTAGCCTTACACCCTTCCTTACCAAGGTGCCAACTGTATTAGTGAAACTGTCTTGGATCCTCGAGACCAGCCTTCGACTAGATGAACACCACCCAGAGACCACGATCAGTGTCACCTTGGAGCAGGAGAATTACCCAGCTGAGCTCTACCCTAACTCCTGATCCACGAAACCATGATATCTAATAAAAGTGCTGCCATTTAAATCACTGAACTGGGGATAGTTCATTATGCTACAGTAGATAACCTTGTGTTAATAGCATTTTCCTCGTATGTAAAGTTCTTTGCAGTTTATCATGCACATGTTTTACTGATGTCAAATAAAATAGGTGCAAATACACGTATGTAATGTGGTGTTCTGGGGGTGCGTGACATTGTGTGTTATTCCCATTCATTTTAATTTCTCCAGTCAATTAAGTGGCCTGTGGATAACTTTCTATAGCAAAATACGCAACCACTGCAAACAAGGGCTGCCATGCGCATTGTGCTGAGGTCTATGATGCGGCGCCAAGTTCGACATCCGGACTTGTCAGCTGGGGGTGGGAGGGCCCCGGCAAAATATAACAGAGCCTCGGGAAGATGGAATCTTTGCCCAGTGTGGCCCTTTCCTAAGGTGGGATTTTTGCTTTGGAAGCGTCTTACATGGGGGAGCGGGGACTGTTTCCTCCTCTAATTTAAACCTCCCCCATCCCAAGGGAAATTTTTAGTTCAGCATAAGGACAATTTCAGAATCACAGTCTCTTTTTTCCTGAATGTGTTTCTTATGTAAATGCTGCTTCAGAGAAATTTCCCTCCACTTTACACTTTAATTCTGCCTTCAAAACCTGCAAAATAGAAACACAGAGAAAAAGACACCTTGAAAATACTTTGAGTTCCATTTATTTTCCATTTGTACCTTAGGCTCCCACAGTTTTTTAAAATCTCGATTCTTGAAGCCAGGCATATTTTTAAATCATCGTCTGTTGAACTAGGAAAGGAAAGAAAAATGATGGTTCCTATACGCTTAGGCTGCCCAAATACACCAAGAAATTCATGGCGCTTCCTAATTATCTAAGAACCTTCAAAACGCTGCAGTGAGTCAGGTGGCTCCCATAGGGAAGTGAAAGGGCATTTTAAGAGGCCCCATCTGAAGCCAGTGTGGCCCCTCTTCCATGCTCCTGGCCCCTGAAATGGGTGGGGAGGCCCAAACCCATCTTCATCTTTCAGTTTCCTTTTTTCCTCTTTGGCTCTTGCCTTGGGCTGGAACTCACTCTGCGCCCAGTGCCTGTGGCTGCCAAGGACACCCCATGCCACATCCGTCACACTGCACCTTGCTGCAGGGATTGTTTATCTGTCTCTGCAGCCCCTTGGCAATACAGAGAAGGACCATATTTCATCTCTGTGCTGAAGCACACAGCAAACTAATACCTAAGGGTTAAAGACACTTAATGAGTGATCAGATAAATGGGTTTAAATTCAAACTCAGGCATTTACTAGCTGCATTTCCCTGGGCAAGTTACTATGCAATTGGTTTGCAACTAAGGTCTGCTCTCTTTTCTTTCTGACCCAACTTGTAAGGGCCTGCCCACCTACAGAATGGGCCTTACCTATGCGCCAGAGGGGCACCAGCAGGGTTTGCTGTGGCCACAGTACTGCTCCACATGCCTGGCTACCACATCAATTCTTTGAAGACTTTCCTACTTGAAGCTGAGGTTCTACTTAAGACAAATCGCAGTCCGGGAGGCTAAGGCACGAGGATCACAAGATCAATCCCAGGCTTAGTGATACCCTACCTCAAAATGAAAAATCAAAAAGATCATTTTAACTGTCATCAATCACTGAATCCTCAGTGTGAAGTGGTTCCACATCCTTCTCATGGAACACATTATAAGGTAGAGAAGGGAAATGAGGCAGGGTTGGGTCTGAAATAGATGAGAAAAGGGGAGAGAAATTTTTTGATACATTGTATATTGTTATCTTCATATTAGTTAACCAGAGTATAAGATATAGGCATGATATCTTGTCTAAACAATATCAGCACAAATGATTCTTTTCAAGGAACTAAGAGATGCTAGCTGTAAAACTATCTTAACTATCTTGTGTATATATACATATATTTTTTTTTCTTTTTCCCTTTCCTCCTTTCCCCTGGTGAGAGAAAACTGAGTGTTGGACTCCTTCAAAGACAGGAATCATGAAGAGTTATGGGTAGGGAAAGGCTGCCTGGTGTACAAGCAACCCTGTAAGGTCAGACAGATAATGTTGCAAAGTCAGACACATCTGGGTTTGAATGTGAGCTCTTGCTGCTAACAGTGTGACTGTGAGAAAGTTACTTTAACTCTTTGAATTGCAGTTTTCTGATCTGTAAGATGGGGCTAAGCCTAGTGAGGTATGAAGTAATTCTGGGAATTATACAACATAGATAAGGTACTTGGTAGGCAGATGGTCAGTGCCCACCACCAGGAGGCACAGAGCCATGGGGAGAGGCCGAGAGGCTAGCGCCCCACTGACTCCACACTTAGTAGTACGCTCCCCAAGCCTATACTCGTGACCAGTTTTCCCGTGGTTACAGTTTCTCTTCCCTCACCTCTATTCCCCAGGCTGTGCCTTTGCCTGCAGCAACCAACAACTAGAGTAGTATTCATCTAAATTATGACAGAACGCATCTTTTCCATCCTCAAATTCCAAACCCAAAACACAGGGAACAGAACAACAATGTTTCTTCATGGTTGGCACTGTAACGGATTTAGGGGCGGGGCCTGCAGATGTCCCATGAGTCACTACCAGCGGGATAAAGCTTGGCCTCTCTGCCTGCATTTTATGTTTGAGAACCGCTGCTCCGCTCCACGGTGGCCATGTTAATCATCGAAGGAGAGCCTATCCCTCCATTTACCTCGCCTGTATAGTCCTTCAAGAGTGAGGATGCCAAGAGGAGAGGAACTTGAGCTTCAGGATTTGCAGTGATGCTCAGAGGCCAGCTGTCAGTGTCCTGTTGTAGCCCTCGGAGTGTTGCCCGGAAGTCCCTAGGCATTATCCTAAACCTGCAGTTCCCTTGGATTCCAGAAAAAGTATGGCCTCAAAGGCCACCCCATGGCGAGGTCACCTGCCCATGCACCCCTCCAAGCAGAAAGCCAGTTCCTGGGAGTCCCGCAGAGTCCTCTGGGCAATCGCCAAGTGCCAGTCCAGAGACTGGGCAACCAGCCCCGGCGTAACCAGCGTTGCCTAAGCTGCCCCCTGCAGACCCTCCTGTGTAAACCCCAGCCTTTGCCTTTGTTTGTTTTTTCTATAAAGCCCCAAGTTCCTGAAGGCAGATCTTGAACTTCTTGCTTGTGAGCTGCGTTATCTGTCTCCCAGGCATTGTCATGCTGATTGAAGCCCTTCTCTTGCCCTTTGCCCCTGCGCCTCTTGACTGGCATTTGGGGACAGATGGCAAACCCTTGTGTGTGAGGACCCCCGGAGCCCAAGCTGCCTTTCACCGACTCCGGTCACAGGATGGTCTGCCTCAGCCACAGCTCCAAGAAGCTTCCAAACCTTCCGCTGGGAATTCAGAGTAGTACCCACCTAAGTTATGAGAGAACGCATCTTTTCCATCCTCAAATTCCAAGCCTAAAACACAGGGAACAGAACAACATTTCTTCGTGGTTGGCACTGTAACGGATTAGAGGCAGGGCCTGCAGAATTCCGCAGGCGGGCGCGGCCGCGGCGTCCCGGGCGGCCGGCAGGGGGCGCCCCGCGCAGGTGGGGGCCGCCGCGCGCTCCCGCTCCGCCCCGCCCCGCCCCGCCCCGCCGTTCCCTCCGCCCGGCTGGGCCGCTTCCGAACGGGTTCCCGCTTGCTCCTGCCGCCTGCAGGTGCCCAAAGCGCCAGCCAGAGCGCCGACCCAGCCTTCCCCGCGCTGCCCGTCCCCGCCCCCCGCCCCGCGGCCGCGCCCCTTTAGGAATCCCGGGAGGCTGGCGCCGTGGAGCCCTGGCCGGCGGTCCTCTGACCTTCTGTGGCCTCGCAGCGAGCAGAAGCACCGGCCGCTCCGCGCGCGTCCCCGGCGGCTCGCCGCCCGCCTCTGCTTGTGCCGCCCGCAAGCCAGCCTGCCCTCTCCCCGCGCGGCCCGAGCCCGCCCTGCGCCGCCAGCGCCCGCAGACGGGACTGACGCGGTGGCCCTTTGGCACCTCTGAGAGCCCCCTGCGGGGTGCGGAGGGCGAAGTGTAACAGCGGGGACCCCTGGGCCCGCCCTGCAGGGCGCTGCGTGCACACACTTGCACGGCCCGGACTCGCGCCCTGAGGCTGGCGGCTCCCGCGCCGAGGCTGCAGGTCCTTCTGACCCAGCAGGCCATAAACCGCGCCAGTCCCCCTCCCCGCACGAATTCTTTGACATTTCCTTTCCTGCGAAATGGGCTTTACTATAGGTCACACAGCTCTAGAAGAGAAGAGGAATCGTGATCTGAATAGTTGTTGAGGAAGTGTTTACTTAAAATCTTATTAAGATTTATTTTTAGAGCCCATGTCTGCTGGCCTTATCAACAGAGACAAATTCTAGAGGGGTCTCTCTGCGCTGCTGACCTTTGTGAACAGGCTTCAGAATGACAGAGCTGGTTGTCCTGGGAGGGGAGGCGTCATGCTTGCAACCCTCACTGACTTGTACAGGGAGGCAGCCTTGTCCACCTGGCATCCTGGATGCACCCAGTCGTCCTGTGGCAGTGGAATCCTGTCCAAGGCGAACAGCCGTTGTCCTTCCTGTCTTCCAACGCTAGAGCCAGCAAAAAACAGGAGTGCCTCCCTTCCCCCTGCGGCTGACCTGTGGAATAATCTCATAGTAGCAGATAATTACAGAGGGCTTTCTACATCCTAGATATTGTTCTAAGTGCTTTATATCCAGTGACTTCAATTTTTGCCATACCCCGTGAAGTATGTACTGTTACTATCCCCACATTACAGATTAACAATTTCAGTCACAGAGCAAATAAGCAATTTATCCAAGGTCATACAGCTTGCCGATCGTTTTCCTTATCATAACGAGAGCCCCCCGGGCCCCCCCAGCTAACCCTGCTCACCACAGAGGGACACTTGGGGCCACCGCACGCTGGGAAGGGTGAGTCCAGGACCGTGCTGCAGACAGCACTATGCAGAAGAGAGCTGCTGCGGTAGGAGTGAGGCTGCAGCAGGCCTCCCAGTGCAGGGGCCCAGCTTTGGTCTCTGCTGGGCTGCAGGAACCACGGCCTGCACCTGCCTCCGGGCACGTGTCTGCTGGCCTAGAGCTCACGTGCAGGTAGATGAACATCCTCCCAGTAGGCTGCAAACCTTCTCAGGTTTGTGGCCTTGCAGGCCCTGGTCCTCCCCACTTTGCAAGGTAGCATGCATGTGCTGAGTGAAATCTCCGGAGATCTACAAAAGCCACTGGCGGCATCCCAGGTGGTGACAGAACCACTGAGGAGGGGAAGGCCCTTGCCTGCAGGCTGTGCTCCCCACTGCAGGGGAGGGAGAGAGGCGCAGCACACAAGGAGATGGAGTTTTGGTGCGCAGAAACTCAGATATGCAGCCCTACCAGGGCCGCAGAGGCTCCTGGTGCACTGTCCTGTCTGTACTCAAGAGCTACCATCCAATTGCAGGGTGTCCAGCTCCCTTCTGATGTGACCAGGGCCATGTCAGCAAAGCTGGGCAGAGCGTGGGAGCACAGGGAGAGCTGAGATGGGCTGGGCCCCACAAGCATGAAATCAAGCTGCCTGTTCCTGCAAGCCAGCATCCATATCGGTTCGGAACATTGCCGGCACCTGAGAGCCGCAGAAGGGTGCAAAGGCAGCTGTCCACCGGCCGCAGAGGGGAAGCCCAAGGAGAGCGTTTGCACAGGCACACCTGCAAGCCCCCACGCCTCAGCCTAGCCCTCTTTTTCTTATTTTAAACAGAAAAAAGTAAAATAATAATAATAATAATAATAATAAAACAGCATTTCAAAACAAGCTAATAGCAGAGCAACAATAATCAACACATTGGCATTGTTATATTCACAGAGCTTGTTCAGAGAACAAGATATAGGCATGAAGCACTACCCAGAAAATTACAAGCACAAAGCTTTCCCCTCAGCGAACCAAGAGAAACCAACTGTATAACTACTGTAACTGTCTTGTGTGTTTATATATGTTTTTCCTTTTCTCCTTTCTTCCTTTCCCCTTTCTCTCATCACAGTTTTTCCTTTCTTTTGAACAGTTTCTTCCTTATTCACAATATCTATTGCACATTTTGGATCTTGTTTACTCTTTTAGATTCTCACACTAGTGAGACAACACAATGTTTCCAGAACTATACTGAATAGGAGAGGTGATAATGGACATCTTTGTCTTGTTCTTAATTTTAGAAGAAAAGCTTTCAGTGTTTGACCATTTAGGATGATGCTAGCTGTTGGTTTAGATGGCTTTTATCGGATTAAGATAAAGACCTTCTATTCCAATTTTCTGTAGGATTTTTATATTCAATGGGTGTTTGACTTTATCAAATGCTTTTGCTGCATCTATTGAGATAATCATACGACTTTTGTCTTTGGTTCTGTTAATATGGTGTACTTACTGGTTTGCATATATTTGCTATTCTATTTTTTTTTTTTTTTTGGCGGTACTGGGGATTGAACTCAGGACCCTGCACTTGCTAGGCAGGCACTTACTCCACTGAACTGTATCCCCAGCCCTGGTTTGCATATATTGAACCATCCTTGCATCCTTGGTATGAATCCAATTTGGTCATGGTGTATAATCCTCTTAATGATCCATTGCACTCTGTTTGCTCGTATCTTACTGAGGATATTTGCATCCATGTTCATTAGGGATATTGGCCTATAGTTTTCTGTTTTGGTTGGGTTCTTCTCTGGTTTTGGAATCCAGGTAAATATTTGCCTCCAGAAATGATTTTGGAGGTATTGCTTCCCTTTCAATTTCCTTAAAGAGTTTCAGCATTAGTTCTCTAAATTTGATGTGGAATTCAACTGTGAATCTGTCTGGGCCTTGGTTTTCCTTTATTGGCAAATTTTTAATTATGTTTTCAATTTCATTGGCTAATATCAGGTTATTTAGAATTGATTTAGTTTTTGCAGTTGGTTTGTGTCTAGTAATTTGTCCATTTCTTCTGTTTTTTTTTTATTAGAATATAGGTTCTCATAGTAGGTATTGATGATCTTCAGAATTTCTATAGGATCTGTTGTGATTTTCCCCTTTTCATTTCTAATTGCTTGAATTTGTGTTTTTTCTTTCCTCTTTTTGATAAGGTTGGCTAATGGTTTATTAATTTTGTTAATTATTTCAAAGAACCAACTTTTGGATTCATTGATTTTTTATATTGGTTTCTTAGTCTCAGTTGCATTAATTTCTGCTCTTATCTTTATAATTTCTTTCCTCATATAAACTTTGGGTTTGATTTGTCCTTTTTCTAGAAGTTTGAGGTTCAACATTAGGTTGTTTATTTGAGCTCATTGTTTTCCTGATATGAGAGTTTATTGCTATACATTTCCCTCTAAGGACTGCTTTCATTGTGTCCCATAAGTCTCAGTGTGTTGCATCAGCATTATTGTTTAATTGTATATACTATATCTTTTCATGCATAGTTTCCTCTGTGACCTGTTGGTTGTTCAGAAGTGTGTTGTTTAATTTCCATGTGTTTGTGATTTCTTTTGTTTTTGTGATTTCTTTTGTTGTTGATTTCCAGTTTTATTGTGTTATGGCCAGAGAGTGTGCAAAGAATGATTTCAATTTCTCTATATTCACTTAAACATGTTCTATGGGCTGGTATATGGTCTATTTTGGAGAACATCCCATGTGAAGCTGAGAAGAATGTGTATTCTGATGTCTTGGCGTGGAACACTCTGTAGACATCTACTAAGTCCATTTGTTCATAGCCTTAGTTTACTTCTGATATTTCTGTGTTAATTTTTTTGTCTAGTTGATCTATTTGTGAGAGTGAGGTATTATCGTCCCCCACTACAACTGTGTTAGTGCTTATTTAGTTATTCATGTCTGTTAATGTTTTTTTATGTAGTTGGGTGCACCAGTGTTTGGTGTATATGTATTTATATCTCTTCTTCTTATAGATTTCCCTTAAAAAGTATGTAATAACCTTCCTTGTCTCTTTTGATCAGTTTTACCTTAAAGTTTAAACTGTCTTCAAATAGAATAGCTACCCCAGCTTATTTCTGGGTTTCTGTGGCATGGAGAATTATTTTCCATTCTTTGACTTTTAGTCTGTGAATTTCTTTTCGGGTTAAAGAATGTACACAGCATATTGTTGGATCTTGTTTCTTGATCCATTCTGCCAGTCTGTTTCTTTTGATTGGTGAGTTGAGACCATTTACATTGATGGTTATAACTGATATGTATTGGCTTGTCTTTTTCATGTTATTTTCCTATTGTTGATTCCCTGTCTTTCTCCATTTAAGTGCTTGCCCTACTTGGTGGTTTCTTTCCTTTGATGTTCTTGTGTTTGTGGTCTTCATTATTACTTTCTAATACATCCTTCAGAACATTCTATAGAGCTGGTTTGTTGATCATGAATTTCTTCAGTTGTTCTTTGTCATAGAAGTATCTTATTTACCCACTGAATTTGAAAGATAGTTTGCAAGATACATCATACTGGGTTGAAGACTGTTTACTTTTAGGGCTTTAAATACCTCACTCCAGGCTCTCCTTGATTTGAGGGTTTGTGTGGAGAAGTCTACTCTCATTCTGATGGGCTTTCTTTTATGGATGATTTGTTTCTTTTCTCTAGCTGCTTTTAATATTTTCTTCTGGTGTTGCATTTCTGGAATCTTGATTACTATATGCCTTGGTATAGATTTATTTTGGTTATAGCTATTTGGAGTTCTATATGCTTCATTTCTTTGTATGTCAAATTCTTTACCCATGTTTTGGAAGTTTTCTGCTATTATTTCTGTGAAAGGTTTTTAATAGCCTTTGTACTATCAGCTTTTCATTGACTCCAATGCATCTTATGTTGTTCTTCTTTGTCTCACCTTGTAACTGTTGGATTGATTTTTTTCATGGTCCCTTGCTATTTTAAGATATCTTTCTTTTCCTGGTTGCTAGTCACATTCCTGTCTTCTAGGTCTGATATTTGCCTTCATTCAACCTGTTGCATATACTTTCAGTGGAGTTTCTAATCTCCTAGTTTTCTGTTTGGATCTGTTTCATTTATTCCATTTCTTCTCTATGTTGGGCATTCATAGTTGCCATCATTTTCTTCAACTCCTTTATTTTTTAATCTATGTCTTCTTTCATTTCTTTTATTTTGATTGTCATTTTTTTTGTACCTTAGATATTACTTTTTCTATGGCCTTTACCATTTATTTTTGTTTTGTTTTCTTTTTCTTCCATTTTTTTCACTCCTGCTGCTACCATTTCAGAGAATTCCAGTAGTTGACTTCTGATTTATTCTCTCTTTGTAATCTAGACTTGTTCTGGGTCAGCTGGGCATTTGGGATTGCATTTTACTTCTACTTCTTATCATTCACTATTTTTTTATTTTGTTTTCTGTGTTGATACTTGTAGATTTCTTCCATTAGATAGCTCTATCCCTGGTGTTGAGGCCTACCTAGGTGATGTCTGTTCCTCAGGAGTGAGATTCCATTAGTGGCTACCGTTCTTGGTAGGTCCAAGTCTAATCCCAGAATGTGGACTCTATAGCTAAGACTCTAGGTGGGTTTGTGCTGAATTTGGGTCTGACCTTTGTCTCTGGATCTGGGGGAATGCAATAAGTTTGCTGTGGCTGGAGTTCTCCCCAGCTGTTGAAAAAAGAAAAAGGAAAAGAGAAGAAAGAAAAGAAAAGAAAGAAGAAGAAAATAGGAGAAAAACAAAAGAAGGTGGCCCTACCTATTCACTTCTATTCTGTGTGTCTGTTCTCAAGCACAAAGCTGGTTCATCTAACTTACTACCTGCTGGCCCGTACTGTTAGTTTCTTTCGACTTTTCTGTGCCCCTAGTCCCTCCAGTCCATTGTATGCACTCTAGCCAGGACCCTACTGTGTCACTGGCTTTCCCACTGGTCTGCTGTCCCTGAGTCCCATCCATGGAAAAAGCAGGAGCCAACTTTGGACTCACTTCCCGCCAGTCGCCGCAGTTCCAAGTCAATGGCATGAACAGGAACCCAACTCAGACGCCCTTCCTGCCAACCAGCACAGCTCCAATCAGTGGTGCAAACAGGAGCCAGCCTACCTTTCCTGTGAGTACACACACAGACTTTGACACACTCCACTCCCATTAATACACACTTATATGGAGACATAAGCCATATACACACTGTGGGCCAGAGTACAGATGCAGTGTGACAGAGAGCACAGTGAAGGGCGCCCTTTCTGAGGTACAAACTTGCTCTTTTATTTCCTTGGCAGGCCCACACCCTGAGATGCATGGTAACATAGTCCAGTTCCTGTTGAGTGTCGTTCCTAGGGTGATTCTCCATGGCCCATTGACAGCCAAGTATTGAGAGCTGGCCTGGAGTCCAGGTGTCTGGCAGCTGTTCATTCATAGCTTAGTTGTTCAGACCAAAGCTGGTTCTGGGAAGTTCTGTAGATCCCAGGAAGCGCTTGGGAGGAGGCCACTGGTGCTCCCAGTGATAAGACACTTGGGCTGAGGGGTTGCCAGAGAAACTCTGGAGACAACTGGAGGAGAGGAGAGCTTTGTCCACTTAGGGTGGTCGACACTTCCACAGGGGCTCTTCTTAGAAGGGTGGATGGTTGGTGCTGACCAACAGCACATCCTGCCTCCAGGGAATGCCCTGATTTGGACACCAAGCATGAGTTTGTTCTGTCCATAGAATGAGCACATAGAAAAAGCATCAGACCCTGAGTCTGCATAGCACAGGGCTAATAGCACAAGCAATGGAGCCAGCCTGCCTGGGTTCCAGTCCGTACTCTGCCACTTACTCGTCATGTTACCCTGGGTAAGTTACTTAACTTCTCCAGGCCTCAGTGCTTTCTCCTGTAAATGAGAACAATGTCATTCCCAACTCTCATGTCTATTGTAAGAGTTCAGTGAGGAAATGTGAGCAAAGTGCTTAAATGGGTGCTGCGCATCAAGAACACTCCAAGGCGGGCGGATGACAGGTCAGGTCATGAGGTTCGGGGCAGGCAACCGAGCAGCTGATGACAGAGAAGTCTGGGGCAAGGGCAGTGGATGATCTGTGTCTGGGTTGTCAGGTTTTATACTCTGAAGGGAAGGTAAACAAGAATCTAATTCCTGGAACCATGTAGCCTCACAGAGCACAGTGTGCTTCGAAAGCTGCAGCCAGCGGGAACATTTTCCTGTTGCTATATAGTACTATCAGAGATAATGTCCTCCTTCACAAGGAGGCCCAGGCACTGAGAGATTGCACACACAGTGTCCAGCTCACACAGGCCCTGCATTGGGTGCCTGAAGCTGCCAGTGCCAGGCTGCTACTAAAATGGGGAAAGCAGAACCCAAGCTCAGGGCATCAGGGGAGCAGCTGTACTCCGCAGAAGAGCTGCACCCTCAGGGCTCCTCTGACCCGGGGTGCGGGAGAGGCGGCTGTAGCAGGGAAGCCAGCTGGAAGGGCTGGAGGAGAGGGGCCCTGTGTGAGGCCGCACTGCCAGCAGAAGTGGGGAGGCGTGCAGCCCTGGTGCTCACCCCTGCCTCCCTGTGGCACTCTGAGCAGCTGGAAGCAAGGTCCACAGGGGAGAGCAGGAGGGCGCTCCTGCCTGCCGCAGTCCTCGGTGCCCTGCGTCCTGGACTCTACCAGAGTGGCTTCACCACAGGAATATATATGTTCTCCTTCATGTGAAAAAGCAGAGCCTCACTAAAGGATTGAGCACATGGGTCCCAGGGAAACTCAGAGGTGACGACTCAGTGGGGGCCCTGAGGCAGAGCAAAGCTGTGTAAGACCCAGTGCATCTGAGAAAACCGTCTACATTCTCCACCATTAAGCCATGTGTGGTAGTTTCCATTTAGGAGAAAGAAGGAAGCTTGTGGTTCCTAGCTTGTTCTTTTTCCAGTATGAGGAATCAAATCCAAGGCCTTACAGTGCTAAGCGAGAGCTCTCCCCCCGCTCCCCCAGCTCTGCCCTCGGCCCCTTCAGGGTTTCTCAGCGCCGTTATTCCCGAGGCCCTGCCTCCCTGGGATTTCAGATCAAAACCCTGTGCCCTGGAGCTCCTTCCCCCCATCTTCAGTGAAGCCTGGAGGGGCCATTCCCACTTGCTGAGCACTCAGCCCCTGGAAACTCCACGGTCACAATACCGTTCCAGTACTTCTGCAAGGTCTAGATCACATACAAATGCCACGAGACAAACAAGACCACTGTATTCCCAGTGCTTAAAGCAGAGAGAGCCACGTAGTAGGTACTCATTGTCGGGCTAGACCCTTAGTAGTGACCCAGATGACCGGGACAGGCAGGATGGAAGCAAACAGCCATATCTTTATTTCAGGCTGGGTGCAGCCTGGGCCAAGGGCAAGCAAGCCATTGACCCTGAACAAAGGAAGGGGCCCACTTTATAGACTATTTCAGGTGTAGAAGGGGTAAATTCCACTGAGGAAGGTGGAAAATTTGTTTGGTGGCTCTGGTGCCTCTGGGGGAGGGAAGTGCAGGGGGGCATCGGCATGCTGCTGATTTACAGCGCGGCACTCTGTAGGCACACGAGATCTGCTGTCAGCCTGAGAACTAGGCCTGGGAGCATCCTGATACACAGATTTGCTTTAGTCTCTCGAGCTGAGTGAGGGGCTTTCTGTCTGAACAGACTGGTGGTCTGTCGGAGTTTTTCTCTTCAGGTTGGGTGAGCACAGCGTGAGGGACCCAACGCTCGTGGCTTTCAGCCCCTTCCTGTTGCCCACTGCGTAGCAGTGCCGCAGAGAGAGCAGGGCCAACGTGTGCTGAGACGACTGAGGCTGGGACAGTTCATGGGCTTCTTCTACATAATCTCATTTAGCGTTATCAGAGACCCCGAGAGACAGAAACTCCTCTTAATCACACGATACAGAAGAAGAGTCTGAGGAACAGCAGAGGTTGGCTGTTTTTGCCCAAGGCCACTCAGTGGTAGGGCCGGCATCCACAGCTGGGTAACCAGGCGGCTGTCTAACTGTGAGGCATAAAGTCTGACACTGCCTCCTGCCTCTTCTGTCTCTAATCCTCTGGCTGTCCGTCTCGCTGTCTGTCTGTTACTTTATCTCACCCCACCCCTACCACACTATACCCTTCTTCTGACTAATGCCTACTGTTTTTTCCACACTCGTTTGCCTGGCGCCTTCTCTTGCAGAGATCTTGATCTGTACCTCTGAGTCCCCAAGACTGAGATGGGTGCTCCTTTTTTGTGTGTTTCCACAACTGTGTGACCCAGTCGTGGCTCACCCGAGTTGTTGCTGGAGTGCATTTGTTTTCTCCCACACACGACCGTGGTGTCCCCCGACAGTGATGTCTAACCCATGGCAGCATCACCCAGCTTCTGGGATGTGCCTACCACTTGGTCATCTCTTGCTGAGTATGAACTTTTCCTGAGAAGAGCCAGAGAATATTTAGATACGGTAGACCACATGTGGACTCTCTCTTCTCCATCTCCTCCTCTTCCTCCTCCAAAACCCTTTAAAAGCATGAAAACTATTCTTAGCTCAAGAATCATATTAAAACCAGCTATGGGCCAAATTGTGTCAGCAGTTCAGAGTTGACTGACTCTACTGTCACTGGGTATGACATTTCTAAACAAAAATATTACTACTCAAACTACATCAGTGAATTTTTTGTTCATGGTCAAATAGCCTTTTCAAAATGAAGGGGCCAAGTATAGGCAGGTGTTCTTTGTTGCCACAATGACTAGAGGAAGAAGGTTAACAGCACTCAGTGCCCAGCAGCCAGGGACACTGAGCATTCAGCAATGCACAGGATGGGTTTGTAGTACATTGCCTTGGGAATCCCTGGAAGCAAGAACATCAGATGCCAAGTCCTTCGCAGAGCTGCCTGAGCACTGAGCGGAAGCAGGGCTGAGGGCACACGCTGGGGCCCTGGGCCACGCACTCCCTGGGTTCCTCCTGGCAGCTCTGGCGCAGACCCCATCGAAGGCCTCTGTGTCTCTGCTCTTACTCAGCAGTGCTGCGAGGCTTGGCAGAGGGTGCCAGAGTCTCAAGATGCAGGAACTCACTGTATCTTCTAGGCTTCCCCCGCAGAGCTAGCCTGAAGACCCAGAAGCATGGAACTGGCAGTTTACCTAAGAACTCTGAGCTGAAACAGGATCCCTAAAAACAGATCAAAACCTCTCTTGGCTAGACCAGGGCCATTGGACAGGACTGCCCCTCAGGAGTGTTGGGAGGCACTGAGCTGCAAGTGGCCAGGCTTCATTTCAAATTCAGCCCCAAGCAGAGGGGATGGTGCAGTGCAAAGGCTGGGTTAGCATCTGTGTTAGTTCTTTAGCGCTAAATAGCAAAATATCTCTGACTGAGTAATTTATAAACAGTAGAAATATATTGTTCCAGTTCCGGAGGCTGGGAAGTCCCAGATCAAGGCACTTGCAGATTTGGTGTCTGGGGAGAGCCATTCCTCACAGCTGGTGCCTCACTGCCGTGTCCTCTAATGGTAAAAGGGCCCAGGTAACGCCCTTCGATCTCTTTTACAAGGGCGCTAACCCTATTTACCAGGGTAGAGCCTTCAGGGCTTCTTCACTTCCCAATAGGCTTGTTACGGTTTAGATTTATAATGTCCCCAAGCCAGGCGTGGTGGTGCCCACCTGTAACCCCAGCACTGAGGAGGCTGAGGCAGGAGGATCACAGGGAGTTCAAAACTAGCCTGGGATGCATAGTGAGCTCAAGGTCAGCCTGAGCTACAATGTGAGACCCTGTCTCAAATAACCTAACCAATTAAATACACACATGGTAAAAGTCTGCCCCATTCTCATGTGTTTGCAAGGTGATTGGATGGCGGGGCCCTAGCTCATCAGCAGACTACTCCATGATGGCTGGATGTGGTGTTAGGAGTTGAGCCTGGGTGAAGGGCAATACTGGGGTGTGACTGAAAGAGTATTCTGTCCTGGCTCCTCCTTCTTTCTGCTGCCTGGATGCCCTGGGGTGACCACCCTCCCTCTCTGAGGCCATTTCTGCCTCAGTGCCTGAAACCAAATATGCCTCTCTTCCCTGAGGCAGGTGTCAGATAATCTCCCAGTGACAGGGAAGTAACCAACATAGGGCTCTCCCTCTTAACTGCTGTCACTCTGGGTACTAGGGCCAACGTATGAATTTGGGGGAGGCCTGTTCGATCGTAGCAGGGCTCTACCCAGTAACCCAGAGCCAGCCCACAGATAGCCCACGTGAGTCACGCTTCTTCTTCAGTTCAACCCTGTTATTTGTTTGTACTATTCTCACAGGGGCACTTTCGTAACCCAGGTAAAACTTCCTCTGCTCTCCTCAAGAAAGTGAATACCCCTTTCAAGAGCTTGCAGGCACTCCATGTGAGCAACCCAAAGCATGTGCCTGTCAGCTGAAAAGGGTTCAGTCGTCCTCGTGAATAGGTTTAACCATCACTCCTGAAGCCAAGGGAACCTGAGAATTGGGCACAGAGGATGGGTCTGAGATGACTGCAGCCCCTGACTATCCATGACTGAGTTCTTCACCCTCTTAGAGTCTTTTCTTCCCCATTTATAAAGCCATAGCGGTCAGTCCCTTTCAGGGCCTTTTCTTGGGGGTGATTTTGGCAATCCAAACGAGATGAGCGCATTAAAGCTCTTTCTAAACTAAAAAGCACCATAAAAACAGTCCCTTAGCATACTCCATCCTTACATAAATCTGGCTGTCCATGAAATTTCTTTCCACTTTAGATTTCTCTTTAGAACAAACTAGTTGATTACATGAGAACACAGGTCAAATCGACCTTTCATTTAGGGGCTACATGCTAAGGTTGCAGGACTAGTTTTGACTTCCTAGCATTATTTGGGGGCTCCATGACAGGAATCCTGGGGTCCATATCCCTATCCACAGCCTGCGTTTGCCCAGCTGGGCTAAGTGCTCTTTGGAGGGCTGATTTTCCCATGCCGTGGCAGCCCTGTGAGGTAAGTAGTACTGTCTCTGTGCTCCAGGAAAGGAAAGTGAGATCAAAGGGTTTAATAATGTACCTGGTCCAAGGAAATTCAATGAGAATAATTTTCTTTCAAAAAATAGAATTTTCAGGCTGGGCATGGTGGTGCATGCCTGTAATGCCAGCACTAGGGTAACTGAAGCAGGAAGATTTCTGTAAGGTGGGCCAGCCTGGGCTGCACAATGAGCTCAAAGCCAACCTGAACTGCAAAGTGAAACTCTGTCTCAAAAAGACAAAAAGAAAAAAATAGAATTTTCAATGAAATCTAGTCATTTGCATCTTTGCTAGAAGACTTCAAAAACAAATATTTCCTTTCTGTTAAGTCACCAATATATATCCAATCTTTCTTCAGTAAAAACAAAAATATGAGTGCAAAACAAATTGATAGAAAAAAATGCAAATTTCAGAGAGACCACTTTTAGTCTGTTCTTCATAAAAGCCCAAAGCAGACCCTACAGGTCAGTTTTTGAGATGGAAAAGAAAGTGAAGTGCGACTGGAAAGTTCAGGAACGATGAGAAAGATTTGGCCACAAGGACTTTGGCCCTGTGACTCTTTCCCAGGGTTATTTCCCACTCCAGTTCCTCCAGGGTCTCGAGGGGACGGGAGTTCTTTTACCTCACATTTCCCACTCTGTCCCCTTTGTGGTCAGAGTGCTCCGAGTTAAGGCAGATACCCCCTCTCCTGCCCCCCTCCCCTCCAGCTGCTGTGGCTGTACCGCTTCTCTGGCTTTGGCAGGTCAGGGACTGCTCTGCTCACGTACAGCTTGAGTGCGTCCCCTGAAGAATCATGCGCTGGAATGGGAGTCCCCACCATGGATTTGCTGAGATATAATGGGACCTTTAAGAGGCCTAGAAGAAAGTCTTTAGGGGGCCTTTCCCTTGTAAAGAATTAGTGTAGTTTATCACAAGAGCCCGGATGGTACCTTAGCTCCTATGTAAGCAAATGGTCAGATAAAGAACATTTTAGCTGGGGCATCATGAAGACATTGAGATTTTTACAGGCGGGGGGGAGCTGAACGTGTCCTAGAAAGAATATTATGAGCAAGGTGACAGATGAGAAAAAGCAGAGCGGGGTGTGAAGGTCAGTGGTAGGGCGCTTGCTAGGATCCTAGCGTGTGCAAAGGTTGGGTTCTGGGCTGGATTCTCAGCATGGGTGGGAGGAGAAACGAAAAGCAGCCCATGTGAGGGCAATGCTGAGTTTAGTTTAAGGGCGAGCAACCAGCGGCAGGGGAGTTAGGTCGGGCCACTCCATGACAGCGCCAAATGGCAACTGTTCATTCAGTGGACAGCAGGAAACCACTCACCTTCCCGTCGTAGAGAAGCTGGCCAGAGCTGCGGGTTTAGGTGACAGGTCTGAGAGTGGTGAAAGGAGAAGCAGCTGTTGGGGGGGGTGGTCACCAAGGACCCAGGTGGGAGAAGCGACAAGGGCCCGAGTGGACGGGAATAGGTGACTATTAAGAAGAAGGATTCTTCACGGACTGAACTTCCAGGAAGACCTCAGAGACAATAGGAAGGCTGGGCGTGTAAATCCAGCTTTTGGGAGGCTGAGGCAAGAAGATTGCTGCGAGTTTGAGGCCAGCCTGGGCTACAAAGTGAGTTCAAGGCCGCCCGAACTGCATAGTGAGATCCTATCTCAAAACAAACAAGATGATAGGAAGGTTCGCAGGAGAGGCGCCTGGGAGAGATGGGACAGTAGGAAGTTAGGCTGGGATGAGGAGGAGGAGCCACTTGGTTTCTGCAGTCACATTTCAGGGTCCCATGAGATGTCTAGTGAAAATGTCAGCCGGCTGGTAGAAGGTCAGAGATTCTGGTGTGGCCCAGCAAGGCCTTCTGACACAAAGTCAAAGACAGTTGGGACACAGTGCTGGCACAGCCTGATAAGGAGGCTGGGAGGATTCAGACTGTGGAGCGTGGGCCTCAGCAGGAACCACAGAGCTCACTCTCCACTTCTGTGCAGGAGGAGCGCCCAAGGTCACAGAAGTTCACACAGCCAATTTGTCCTCCTGAATTCATATAGGAGGTCAGTCATCTTTTAAGTGATTAAAAATTTAGTATTGTTATAATATTTTCTGTTTGAATAGAGAAACTCCTAATTTACATCTCTCTTCATGTCCCAAGTTCACTGAAGCACTGTATTAATGAAATAAGATCATAGTTTGTCTTGGTAAACTTGGCAGCCTCCCAGATGCAAGCAGGATCGTGAAGAATCAGGGGCAGGGCCACGGTGGTAGGAGTTTATTCCTTTGGTGGGTGGGGGCTGGGGGCGTTGGTTTTCTGCTCAGGTCTCTGTACTTATAGCTCCATGAGGCTCAAAGATCAACTGTTTTTTCAGTTCTCAGTTCATAAATTTGCACCAAGGAAATGTTGCCAAACTCTTGGGAGACAGAGGACAGGAAGAAAACCAAATCTTTTACTGGATCCCCAAATTCCTTTCTTTTTCACCTAAAGGACAATGGTCCAAGTACAGACTCCAGAACTCTTAAGAAAAGCAAACAAAACCTCAACCGCATCGCAAAAGTCATCTGGCCTGTGGGGAAAGTTAACGATTAACTTTTGTGAAAGTGATTTTTGAGGATTTTTTTTACAGCGTTCAAAGGTGTAAGTAGAACATTTCAGCCTGGAGAAAATTCTAGGAGCGTCTTCCTCTCCTGTCCCTCACCTCATGAGCTCTGCCCATACTGCCTTCCCTAGGACACTGACCCCCGTCCAGGTGGGGAGTGTCCACTGCGCCAAGAGCAGCTAATGGCACGTGTGGGGCCCTCCTTGCCCTGCCCGTGGCTTCTGCCGAGCTCACTCGGCTGCAGAGCTTGTCCCTGGGGCCCAGGTCCTGGTCTGCTTTGTTTCCGTGAGTCTGTTCTGTCACCTGGACTGTAAGTCCTTAAGACCAAATGCACAAAGGACACGGCTCTGCCGGCATCCAGATGGTGACCTTGGGTCAGTTCTTTTTTCTCTGTGGGTCTCCAAAAGCTCATGGGTAAAAGGGTTTGCGATGCCTACCTACCTCAAAGAGTCACTGAGGGATTCAATGAGATAAAGTACAAAGCGCTTCCGAATATGCCGGGGCTTAGGGAGGATCTGGAATCTTACAGCATCCCGTCTGCGCCTGGAGCATTCTCGCCCCACACACCATGGCACCTGTGGGGGCTTCTCCTTCTCGCTTTGCTTCCAGACATTGCCAAGGAGAAGGAGTCCCTAAGCCCAGCACAGCTTCCCTCCCGCCCCTGCAGCCCAGCTCCTCCTGCAGAGGAGGCTGGCACCAGGCCCCAGCGCCCTTATGTGGGCACAAGCCGCTATCTGGCTGGGGTGGGCCCCTCCGTCAGTAATGCTCCCCGCTGAGAAGAGGGACCTGGGAGCGCGCGAAGCCGGGGTCAGGACAGTCCTCTGGGCGCTGGGAAAGCTGCAGGACCACCGCAAAGCCGCGGCGCTGGTTGGTGCAGGGGCACCCCGCCCTCTCTTCCTTCTGTGGGCTGAATTTCCCCTCCACTCGCGCGGCTGCTGGGCCCGGAGAGAGGCCGCTGGCGCCCCCTGCTGCCAACACGCCGCGGCGCGAGCCGGGAGCACCGCCCACAGCCGAGCTCCGTCAGGGTCACAGAGGGCGCAAGTCACGCGCTGCCCCTGGACAGTTGAGGGCGGGGCTTTCTTGATATGCCTCGCGAATGGGGCAAAGCATCATAGCAGGGGGCAGAGGAGGCCAGAGGGCAGAGGAGAGGCCCCTCCTAGGGCTGGGACTGCAGGAGGGGAAGGAAAAGGACCCCAGAGCCAGCAGCCTTGCCTGCCGCCCGCCGGTGCCCAAACTGCGCCCCCAGGCTGCCTGCCGTGCTCACCTCTCTCCCAGGCTGGAGCAACAGGCTGGGGTCCGGTCCTTCGGGCTGCGCTTCAACGGGTGGGTGCTCCGCTACCCCTCCACGCGCAGCAGAAGGCTGCGTTGTGCGCGGGACACAAGAGATCGCTTGGGCCGTGAGGGGTTTTCATGCGTTTCCAGCGCCGTTGTTTCCCACGGGGCCCTTGCTCTCAGGATCCTGGGTGTCACTCGTGGTTGGGTCCTGGGGGAGGTTCGTAAGTTCCAAAGTGTGGGAACGAGAGACAGCGGCTCACAAAAGAAAGTCCTCAGCCAAAAGCAAAGCTGGTTGAATGAGAGGAAATGAGTGGTCTAGAGTCAGAGACAAAGAGGACTGGACGGACAGCATCCGCCAAGACCACTACTTTTTTTGTCCCTGTGCAAGACAGGAAGGGTGCAGGGAGGGTGAAGACCTGAACTCCCCTCGGGCCGTGCTTTGTTTAAGTGTAAGGCGTGTGTTGCACACTCTGGAGCCCTGTGGCACTAGCACAGCAGGCTGGCGCCCTGCAGCATGACTGTGCGGTTTCTCAGACCACCACTGCAGGCTGCGCTTGCCTGGCCGAAGAACCAGGCCCTCCTGGAAAATGGGCTCGGGGATCCAGAGGTGATTTGCACCTAATTTATTAAGTTATTAACAAGATCATTGGAGTAAACCTAAGGGAAGTAGAGGGAAGAAACAATAGAACAGAAGTTAATAACACAGAAAACTTACAACAGAAAAGATCAAAGAAACAAAACTAATTATTGGATAAATCTGACAGATTTATCAACAAAGATGAATATAGATGCATTCAAACTTAAATAAAATATTTTGAATAATGTAACACTAGTTTATTTGAAAACGCAAATGAATAAATGCCTAGTAAAATACAAATTCACAACATACTCAAGAAGAAATAGAAAAACCTCAATATCTTTTACCTCTAAAAGTGTATGTATTAATCATTTGAAATGTTCTAACAAAACAAAGCCCAGTCATCATTTGGGGTGAGTTTTACCAAACTTTCAAGCAAAATTATTGAAATGGAACAGAAACAATAGCCTAGAGCAATAATAAAACAGAATAGACTCGACCCTGAGCACAGAAAGAGAGGGAGAAAGGCACAGTGTAGGAGATGCGGGAGTTTCTAAAACCAGTGAAAGGAATGACTATACACTTCCAGGGAACAATAAATACAGGGGCGCATCCCTGAGGCCTTGACAAGGGGGTTTCTTACACAGAGGCTAACTGTACTCCAGATAAAGAGAAAGCTCACTTGTATAATCACTTTGGAAAATATTCTGATGCATTTTTTATTCAAGCATACATATATTCTGTGAACCTGACTTTTGTGTATCCTTAAAAGAGTATGTGCATCCAAAGATGTGTGTAAGTTTACATACAAAACAGTTTAGATCACTAGAACTGGAAACAGTCTAAAGTCCAAGGACAAGAACGCAAATATGTGACAAATCCGTACAGTGGAATATTACAAGGAGTGAAAAGGAGCAAACCATGCCACATGCACACACATAGAATCTGAAAAGCATACTTTGGGCTGGGTGTGGGAGCACACTCCTGTAATCCTGCCGCTCTGAGATGCTGAGACAAGAGGATTCTAAGTTTGAGCCCAGTCTGGGCAACTTAGCAAGACTTTGTTTCAAAATAAGAATAAAAAAGGGCTGGGGATTCAGCTTAGTGCAACGGCCTTTGGTTCAGCACCCAGTACAGAAAGAGACAGACGGGCAGACCGTGGAACACATACTTTAATCCAATATGATTTCATTTATGTGTGCCGTTTCTCACCTACGTAGACTAGTTCCTTTTATTCTCCTTCTCGTTGGACTTTCCCGTGTAGGAATACTTTTCACAGTTCACAAGGGGTGTGTGTGTGGGCTGTGGGGAAGGGCAGATGCAGGCCTAAGTCTAATCAGGGAGTAGCCGGTGAGGAGTCACGTGCTGGGGCAGCTGGAAGTGGAAGCTTCCAAACCTGAACTGGAGGGCTGGAGGTGGGAGGTCAGAGCCCCAGCCTGTGGAGCAGCCGGCCCTTCAGGGGAGGTCCTTCCCTTTCGGCAGGAGAAACAGGAAAAGTGGGACTATGACACGTGCAGTGGGGTTTCCCGTGCGCTTTCCTGGGGTGCCTTCCACTTTCTGTATGAAGAATGGATTCGTGGCAAGGCATAGCTGTCAGCAGGGCACAAGCAGGCAAATACCACAAGGGGAGGCACCGAAAACGATGACCGTTGACTCATCAGCTTTTCTTTCCCAAAGCCAGATGCCACCAAAAATTTGCTTTTACATCTACGTATTCCCTTTCTTGTCCTGACAGTGAAGAGTATGCATTTTCTCACAATGCCTGCATGAGTTCGCTAGGGCTGCTGTAACAAGAACGCCCATCTGCTGGCTTCACCAGAGACATTTCTTTTTCCCCAGTCCTGGGGGCCACCAGTCTAAGGTCCAGGAGGCAGCAGGGTAGGGTCCTTGACAGTCTCCCTCCTTGGCTTGTGGATGGCTGACTTCCCTCCGTGCAGCTGCATCTCCAGTGGGGCTGTGTGCCCTTCCCACTGTTTTCACAGACACCAGTCTCATTGGAGCCAGGTCCCATCCTAAAGGCAGCATTTTAACTTAGTTACCTCTAAAAATAGTCACATTTTGAGATGGGTGGTGCTTAGGCCTTTAGCACATGAGCGGGAGGCTCACTTCAGACCATACTCCTACCCTCTTTTCAGAGAGGGAAGTTGGGGTTCAATAGGGTGTATGTCTCGCCGAGGGCACACAGTCACACAGTATCCGAGCTGAGACGCACGTACAAGGGAGGGAGCTGCAATAGCTGAAAACCAGCCCACCCATGATGACCACCGTCCTGTGTCTAAGGACTGGAGAGAGATGGGAAAGGTCTTTTGCAGAATTAAAACAAAACAAAATAAACAGACCAGAATAATACTTTCTGAACTGTGCAGTGTGTCCCTGCAAAGGAAATGGAGGTGAACACAGTGCCAGATGGACAGCCCTCCCATAGGCTTCCCTTTCAGATCCCAGCTTTAAGCAGAAAGACTGGCACTTTTGCTATAATGGCAGGAAAGGTAAACGATATAGCGTCATGCAGAAGCCACTGTCCCTAGCTCCTTCCCTGGAGAAGCCAGGTGTAGGGTATGGAAGGGCCCAGAGGGGCAATACCTGCTGAGCTGGAAAGTATTGGCCCTAAATCTGGCTTTTTCATATATGGTCTTGTGCTGCCATCTGCTGACCAGATATGCACATGTTCAAAGATCAGCAAAACGACTCCCCTCTTCCCTTGCTCCTGTGGAACACCGCAGAGGACAGCAGGCCCTCCTACTGCCTCTCATCCACAGCAACCCCGGAGAACTGCACGAAAGGCCTAGAGACCACCTAGAGACCAAAGGGAGCGCCGGCAACACAGTCGGGTCTCAACCAGGGCGCAAAGGATGGATATGCGAGACTAGTGGCCTGAAAAGTTTGAAGCAACAATAACAATTCAAGCCAAGATATGACTGAGGCCCCCATGAGACCTGCAACCTACTCAGGAAGAACCCAGGACTTGGTAACCGGCCCGTTTCTCTCAATTTATTTTATATTTAAATTTTTCTTTAGTTTTTCTCTTTATTTCACTTCCCTTCTCTTTTCTTTTTTCTTCTTTCTTTGTGTAGTTTTGTCTTTTCTTCTTTTTCTTTCTTTTTTTCTTTCTTTCTCTGTTTTCTAAATGGCTAGGGAGAACTCCAGCCACAGAAAACTAGTCACACCCCCTAAACCCAGAAACCAAGTTCACATGATCCCCTGAATACGCCTTCGTTCTTTTATTTTGTCTTTTTGAGACAGGGTCTCACTGTGCAGTCCAGGCCGGCCTTGAGCTCACTTTGCAGTGCAGGCCGGTCTTGAACTCATGACGACCCTCCTGCCTCCGCCTCCCGAGTGCTGGGATTGCAGGTGTGTGCCACCACGCCCAGGTCCTTCATTCTCTTTCCTGTTCTCTAGTTTCCAACCTTGTGTGATCACCCTTTGTCCTCCAGCCTTACCTCTACTTCCTTTGCAGCTTCTTTGTTTTATACACTACCCTCCCTAAATTTTCCCACCTCAAGGTAAAACCACTATACAGAGGGAAACACTTTGGACACAAACTCCTAATTTATGATTGGTTTTTGTTATATGCTATGGACTCTGCTCCTATGGACTAAAGTACAAAATCAATAAGTACCACAGTTCGTGAATTTCTAAATAATGCTTAATACTATTGTTATTGCTAATTTTACTACTTTAGCTAGGATGTCATTATCTGTTGTCACTAGTGGTTCTCCCTTCTGTAACAATATAGGGAGCTCTGGGATAATAACCTAATCACAGCCCTACAGCAAAGGACTGGGGACTGAGCCAAACAAACACCAACATCCATCCTTAATTAATAGGGAAGATAGGATCCTGTGACAGATATAAACCAAGAATCTCCTACACAGAGAAGATACCCCTGAAGTAGACTTTTCCTAGAGAAGTCTTGCTTGATACCAGTGACACAGCTACTCACCCACTACAAAAACTCACAAGGTTTACCACAGAAAACAAAATAAAAATATTTTTGAAGAAAAAAAATGACAAGATGAAGAAGCAAAATGCAACGTCAGACCTTAAGCCCACCCAGAACAAGTCTAGGAGATGTCAACATAGAAGAATCTGGAAGACAGAAACCTGGAATCTCTGAAATGACAGCAACCAAAGAAACAAATCCGTGAGGACATAGAGGAAATCAGATCAGAAGTAACCTCTTGGGTTAAAAAAAAGAAATGTCAGCATTTATAAAGGAAATGCTCGGCACATCTAAAATAGAGATACAGAAAAAATAGATAGTGATAGGAGGAGGATGGGAACTGTGAATAACCACTGTAGGGAAGAGACAGAATGCATGAAATGGATTTGACCAGACATCCAGAAAATTAAAGATTTCATTGAAAGCTGCGAGAACCACTTGAATGAAACTGAAGACAGACTTTCATACCTTAAAGATAAGATCACAACTAGTGATTATGAAAGGAAAGATCTCTTGAAAATAACAAAAGATCAGGAAATAATAATTGAACACCTGCAAGATGGTGCAAGAAAAATAATGTAAGAATAATTGGTGTCAAAGAAGAAGCAGGAGTCAATACAAATGACAAAAAAAAAACTATTTGCAGAAGTAATGGCAAAAAATTTCCCAAGCATGAGAAAAGAATCTGATATACACTTAAGTGAGACATGTAGAACTCCAACTAGCCATAACCAAAGTAAGTCTACACCGAGACATATAATAATTAAGATCCCAAAAAGTCAGCACATGAACAGAATATTAAAAACTACTAGAGAAAGGAAGCAGATCACTTATAAAGGAAAGCCCATCATAATCACGACAGACTTCTCAACACAAACTCTCAAATCAAGAACAGTTTTGAGTGAAGTCTTTCAAGTCCTGAAAGAAAACAACTTCCTACCGAGGTTGATATACCCTGCAAAACTATCTTTCAAAATTAATGGAGAAAAAAGAAACTTCCATGACAAAGAACAACTGAAGACATTCATGACCACCAAATCAACATTATGAAAGGTACTGAAAGATATTTTAGACAGAGATAAAAATGACCACAATTCGAAGAACAACAGTTAGAAACCACCAAGCAGGGGAAACAGTTAAAGAGAGGAAAAGTAGGGATGCAGCAGGAAAATAACATGACAAAGATAGGTCAATACATATGTTATAACTATCAATGTAAATGGCCTCAATTCACCAATCAAAAGAAACAGACTGGCAGAATGGATCATGAAACAAGATCCAACAATACGCCATGTACAATAAACACATGTAATTCAAAAGTAATTCATAGACTAAAAGTCAAAAGATGGAAGACAATACATCATGCAACAAGAATGCAGAAAAAAAACGGGTAGCTATTCTGTTTACAGACAAAGTGAACTTCAAATTAAGAATAATCAAAAGAGATAAGGTTACTGCATACTTGTTAGGGGAAAACTGCAAGCAGAGGAGATAACAATCATAAATACCTATGCTCCAAATATGGGAACACCCAACTATACAAGACAAATATTAATAGAAATGACAAATCAAATAAACAATAACAATTGTAACAGGGGACATTAATACCCCATTGTCACAAAAAGATAGCTGAACCAGACAAAAGGTCAGCAAACAACAAAACTGAACCAAACCTATGAATGAAAGGATTTAGTAAATGTTTACAGATTTATTCCAACATTGGAATACATATTCTTCTCAGCTGCGCATGGGACATTCTCTAAACTAGACCATATACTAGCCCAAAGAACATGCTTAAGCAAATGCAAATGAATTGAAATTATCCCATGCACATTATTGTACCATAGTGCAATAAAACTGGAGCTTAATGACAAAAGAAATCACAAAAACTCCATAAACACATAGGGAATTAAATAACATGCTCCTGAACAATCAATGGGTCATAGATAAAATTGAAGAAATTGAACAATATATACAATCAAACAAAAATGTAAATACAACTTATTGGAACCTATGGGATGCCATGAAAGCAGTCTCTAGAGGGAAATTTATAGCAGTGAATTCTAACATCAGGAGAACAAACAGGCACAAATAAACAACCTAATGCTGCACCTCAAGTTTCCAAGAAAAGAAGAGCCAGTCAAGCCCAAAACCCATAGAAGGGAGGAAACTATAAAGATCAGAGCAGAAATTAATGCAATTGAAACTAAGAAAACAATATAAAGAATGAAATGAAAGAATTGGGTCTTCGAAAGAATAAACAAAATTTATCAGCCCCAGCGAACCTTATCAAAAAAGGAAAGAAAAAACTCAAATCTATGCAATAAAGAATGAAAAGAAAGAAATCACTACATACCTTGTGGGAATGCAGACGATCATCAATATCTACTTTGAAAATCTTTACTGGCAGTTTGGAAAACAGAAGAAATGGACAGATTCCTAGCAACAGATGAACTACAAAAGCTGAATCAAAAAGATATAAAAATTCTCAATGACCCAATATGTCAGTGAAATTGAAAACACAATAAACTTACCAGCAAAGAAAAGCCCAGGTCCTGATGGGTACACAGCTGAATTGTACAAGAAATTTAGAGAAGATTTAATGCCAATACTCTTCAAACTCTTTAATAACACTGAAAGGGAAGCAATTCTTTCTAACTCATTCCTGGAGGCAAGTATTACTCTGATACCAAAACCAGAGAAAGACCTAACCAAAAAAGAGAACTATAGGCCAGTCTCCCTAATGAATGTAGATGCAAAAATCCTCAATGAAATACTAAAAAACAGAATGCAGCAAATCATCAAGAAGATTATACACCATGACCAAGTGGGGTTCATCCCAGGAATGGAGCAATGGTTCAACATATGCAAATCAATAAATGTAATATACTTTTACAACAGAGCCAAAGAGAAAAATCACATGATCATCTCAATAGATACAAAAAAGCTTTTGATAAATTCCAACATTCATTCATGATAAAAAGCCTACAGAAAACAGGAATAAATTGTCTCTACCTCACTCTGATAAAAGCCGTCTATGACAAACCAACAGCCAACATCATACTAAATGGACAAAAACTGAAAAATTTCACTCTAAAATAAGGAACAAGACAAGAATGTCCATGGTCACCAGTCCTATTCAATATAGTTTGGGAAATATTAGCTACAGCAATCAGACAAGAGCATGAAATAAAGAAATAAGGATAAGAAAGGAAGAAGTTAAATTATCATTATTTACAGATGACATAATACTATACATACAAGACCCCAAAAACTCCATGCAAAGACTTCTAGGACAGGCGTGGTGGCATATGCCTGTAATCCCAGTACTCAGGAGGCTGAGACAGGAAGATCATTGCAAATTTGAGATCACCTTGGGCTACAAAGTGAGCTCAAGGCCAGCCTGAACTGCATAGCAAGACCTTGTCTCAAAAAGACCAAAAAAAAAAAAAAAAAGTGTTCTAGAATAAATAACTCAGTTCAAGCCAGGCGTGGTGGCACACACCTGTAATCCCAGCACTCGGGAGGCTGAGGCAGGAGGATCGTTGTGAGTTCGAGGCCAGGCTGGGCTACAAACTGAGCTCAAGGTCAGCCTGAGCTACATAGTGAGACCCTGTCTCAAAAAGACAAAAAAAAAAAAAAAACCCAATTCAGTAGTGTGGCTGGATTCAAAGTCAACATTCAAAAATCAATACCATTGCCGTACACAGACAACAAACTCACTAAAAGAGAAATTAGGGAGCCCAAATCCTTCATAATAACATTCAAAAAAATGAAGTACTTAGGAATCAGTATAACAAAAGAGGTAAAAGAGCTACACATTGAAAATTGCAACACTCTGAAGAAAGAGATCAAAGAGGATATCAGAAAATGGAAACATACCCCTTGCTATGGAAATAGATAGGAAGAACCAATATTGGGAAAATAGCCATAATCCCAAAACTGTTACACAGATTTAATGCAATCCTGATCAATATACCATCAGCATACCTCACACATCTAGAGAAAACATTCCTAAAATTTATTTGGAAACAAAAGAGACCTAAAACAGAAAAGGAAATTCTAAGCAACAAAGGCAAGCAAGAGGCATCACACTCCCTGACTTGAAATTATACTTCAAAGCTATTGCGATAAAATCAGCATGTTTTTGACAATAAAACAGACCTGAAGACCAGTGGGACAGATTAGAAAATGCAGACACAACTACAAGAGGCCACCTTATCTTCAACAACAGGGCCAAACATGTTCCCTGGAAGGAAGACGGCCTCTTTAACAAATGATGCTGGGAAAACTGGCTTTCCACATGCTGAAGACTAAAACTAGACCCATGTCCATCACGATGCACTAAACTAAAGGTAAAATGGATCAAAGATCTAAATATTAAAGCAAAAACACTAAATCTACTGGAAGAGAAAGTAGGCAGAAATCTAGGTGGTATAGGAGTAGGAAGAGAGTTCATGAACAAAAACCAAACTGCATGGGAAACACTTCAAACAATCAACAACTGGGATCTCATCTTATTAAAAAGTTTTTTTTTACAGCAAAACAAATCACCAGCAAAGTGAAAAGACAACTCATGGAGTGGGGAAAAATTTATAGCCATTTGTCCCTCAGACAAAGGATTTCTACCTAGAACATATAAATAATTGAAAAAATCAAGCCCCCAAAATTCAAAAACCCAATCCAAAAATGGGCATCAGAGATACACAATTCTCAGATGAAGATATACAAATGGCAAACAAATATATGCAAAATGTTCAACATCATTCATCATTCGAGAAATGTAAATTACAACAACACCGAGATTTCATCTCACCCCAGAAAGAATGTCCATCATCAAGATAGCAACCAATAACAAATGCTGGTGAGGCTGTGGGGAAAAAGGAACCCTTCTCCCAATGTTGATAGAAGTGTAGACTGGTGCAACCACTGTGGAAATCAGTGTACAGAGTACTCAGAAAATGAGTAGAGGTCCCATTTGACCCAGGTATTCCACTTCCAGAAGAACTAAAATCATCATATCACAATGATATATGTGCACTCATGTTTACCGCAGCACAATTTGTCAGAGCTAAATCTTGGAAACAGCCCAAATGCCCACCAGCTGAGGAATGGATAAAGATGTGGTATTTTTATATAATGGAGTACTACTCAGCTATAAAGGATAAACTTGAGACTTTTATAGGTAAGTGGATGTAAGTAGAGACCACACTCATAAGTGAAATAAATTAAACTCACATGTGTAAACATCATCTTGTCTCCCTAATGTAAGAAACTAAAAGGGTAAATAAAATACAAAATCTGCAATAGATATTGAGAAAGGGAAAGAAACTACTCAAAAGGAAAGAATACCTTGGATGAGGGAAAGGAGAAAAAAAGGAATGGAAAAGAATATATATATATATATATATATATATATATATATATACACACACACAAAAAAAAAATAATAATACAATTATAATACAAGATAGCTAACACAATTATACTACTCTTATTTCTATTAGTCCATTGAAAGCATCAGTTTGTCCTTATATTGGTTGATTAATTTTGCATGCCTATATCTTGTAATCTGAGCAACTACTTTGAAGACAATATGCAATACATTAACCATTGTTAATTTCTTTTATTCTGCTTTGAAACTCTGTATCATTGCGTTTATTTCACTTTTTTATCTTTCCCTCTTTAAAATTTAAAAAAAAAATGAGAATTAGAATGCAAGTTTTAGCACCAGATGTCCTAGTGGCCCACGCCTATAATCCTAGCTACTCAGGAAGCTGAGGCAGGAGGATCTCGGAGATCAGTGCCAGCATGGCAATTTGGCCAGACCCCACCCATCTTCAAACAAAACACCAGATAGTAGAATGGAGATTCTGAGGGTTTAACCAAACAATGGTTTGTTCATTTATGTTTCCAAAAACTGTAAACTTTTTGTATGTTTGCTGAGGCTTTTAAAATATTAAAAACATGATATTCTCTGGGTATCATAGTGAATGCCTATAATCCCAGTGCTCCAGAGGCTTAGGCAGGAGGATCACTGTGAGTTTGAGGCCAACCTGGGATAAATAACGCGTTCAAGAGAAGCCTAAGCTACATAGTGAGACCATGTCTCACAAAAACCTTAATTTAAAAAATAAAACCATGATTTCCTGTGTGATGACCTACAAGTCCCACCATTTGCCCACAGTACTTTAAAAATAAGTTTTAATTACAAAATTAGTCTACATCTGTGAGACATAAAAAATACCTCCATTGTGAGGCATAGCTGCACACACATATCACATCTCAATCTTTTATTTCTGCTTCCTCTCCTTCCCTTCCTGTCTCCCGCATGCCCAGATCACATTTCCATCTTCACAGAGTCTATCTACTTCTCACCATCTGCCTTTCATTTCACTCTTTAACTTATTTAAACTTTGGGTTTCTTATCTAAGAGAAGCTATGTGATATTTAATATTCCATGTCACATAGCATGATGGTCTCAAGGTACATTCATTTTCCCACAAGTGACTCGAGTTTATCCTTCTTTATGGCAAAGCTATGTATAAACACGATGTTTTCTTTACCCATTCATCTGTTGATGGGTATACAGTCTGCTTTCAAGATTTAGCTATTATCAGTTGTGTTGCTATGAACTTGGGTAAGTACGTATCACTCTAATATGCTGTCTTTAACTCCCTCCTAAAGACACCCAGAAGTACGGGTTGGTCAAAGAGAATTTCTATTTTTAGTATTTTGAAGAATCTCCACACTGATTCCCATATTGGTTTTACTAGTTTATATTCCCACAGTAGTGTAGTAGGGTTCCTTTTGCTCACAATCTCATCAGCCCTTGTTGGTTTTTGAGTTCTGGATAATAGCCATTTTCTCTGGAGTACAGTGAAATCTCAGGGTTGTTTTGATTTGAATTTCTCTAATAATCAGAGATGTTGAACATTTTTTGTGTGTACCTTTTGGTCATTTGTACTTTTTCTAAGAAGTGTCTATTCACTTCACTTGTCCACATTTTTCACTAGGTCTTTTATTTTGAGCAATCTTAAATTTTTTTCAAGTTCTCTACATATTCCAGATATGGGCTTTGTGAGGAGTAGCTGGCCAGTTGTCCTTTCACTCTGATGTTTGTTTCCTTTGCTCTGTAGAAGCTTTTAAATTTGGTAGGACCTCATTTGCTGATTGCTAGTGTTACTTCATACACAGTTGGGGTTCTCTTCAGAAAGTCCTTGCCTATGTCTCCAAGAGTTTAACTTACTTTATCTTGCAGCAGATTCAGGGTTTCTGTTTTTATATCTAGGCCTTTAATCCATTTTGCTTTGACTTTTGTACAGAGTGAGAGATCTACATTCATTCCTCTACATGTGGATAACCAGTGCTCAGCACCATTTGTTAAAGAAGTATCTTTTCTCCTCTTTGCCTCTTTGTTGAAGGTTAAAGAGATGAATGCGCCAAAGGTTGTTTCTACATCCTCAATTATGTTCTACTGATCTGTATGTCTGTTTTTGTGCTACTACCATGTTGTTTTCATCACTAGAGCTTTATAATAAAATTTGAAACCTGGGATTGTGAAGCCTCTTGTTTTCTTCTTGGTGCTTTGGCTCTTCTGTATCTCTTCTGGTCCCATATAAATTCTATGATTGTTTTTAGTTGTGTTAAGAATGCTGTTGATATTTTTATTGGGATTACATTAAATTCTATGTGCCATTTTTAGTAATACATCCATTTTGACAATATTAGTTCTGCCTATCCAGGATCAGGAGACATCTGTCCATTTCCTGATGTCTTCAATTTTTTCCTTCTTTTTTTCAAAGTACTATAATTTCTGTTACAGAGGTCTTTCACTTCCTTGGTTAGGTTCTTTTTTTTTATTTTAAAGACAAAAGAATGGAGACATAAAAACCAGGATAACACACAAACAATACAGGAAATACCAAATTATAGAGAAGATAGTAGGGAATTAGCACTGGATGCTGTATTACATAAAGTTATCTTCGCATCTGTTAACACAAAAACAATAGAGGAAATACAAAATTACAGAGAACATAGTAGGGAATTAGCTCTGGATGCTGTATTACATAATGTTATCTTCACGTTTGTTACTCAGTTATACAGATGATGGCTTGTTAGATGAATCAATTTTCTCCACCCTCATCTCTGTTGTTCTACCACCCAATCAGTCATCTTCCCTGTGATAATAACGGTACTTTTGGGTTTATTTACACCCTCGGACTCTCACCTTGTGAAGAGACATAGCTGCTTCAAATTATGCTGTAACATATATGGGTGTATACAAATTGCTATGGCAGGAGGTGGAAAAAGCACCTATGCTCAAAGATAGTAGATAGGCAGGGACCCGGGTTCACTATGGTCAAGCCCCCACTGACAAGCCCCCAAGGCTATTGGGGTTCCAAACAAGTCAGCGAGGTTACCCAGCGAACCACTAGGCTTTGCCCCCATACATGGCATCCGGAGGTCCAGTCGAGTCCTCAGGGTCTCCCAAACAGACCTCTGGGATCTGCCCAGGCTAGGCTCTGCCGGGGCCTGGTCGAGTCCATGGTGTCGCCCCAAGTGGATCTCCAGGCTCTGCCCTATCTCCACACTGTGGAGGCTGGGTCGAGTCCACAAGGTTGCCCCCAGCAGACCGCCCGGCTCTGCCCCGTTGCTGCGCTGCTGGTGGCCAGGTCGAATCCACGAGGTTACCCCCAGTGGACGCTCCAGCTCCGGACTGGGTTGAGTCTGTGGGGTCGTCCCCAGCAGACCACCCACTCTGCCCCGTCGTGGCGCTGCCTGGGGCCGGGTGGAGTCCACGGGGTCGCCCCCAGTAGACCGCCCAGCTCATTAGATTAATTCTTAAGTATTTAATTTTTAAACTACTGTGAATGGGATTTTCCTGATTTCTGTCATTGTTGACGTAAGTGTAAGGATATTGATTTGTGTTGATTTTATACTTGCTACTCTGCTAAATTTATTAGTTCAAAGAGTCTTTCAGTGTAATTTTTTTGGTATTTAATATAACAGATCATGTCATCTACAAATAAGGATAGTTCTTCCTTTCCTAATCTATCCCTTTAATTTTTTTCTCCTTTCTAATTACTTTAAGCTAACATTTCGAGTACTATATTAAACAGCAGTGGTAAGAGCGGATACCTCCATCTCATTCCCGATTTTAAAAAGCTTTCAGATTTTCCCCATTTAAAATAATGTTACAGAAAAAAATGTTACAGTAGGTTTGTCATAAATGACTTTTATGAGTTTGAGATAAGGTCCTTCTATACCTATTTTTGTCTGAATTTTTATCGTAAGTGGATTTAGATTCCTACTGAAGGTTTTTTCTGTGTCTATTGAGATATCATGTGACTTTTGTCCTTGCTTCTTTCTATGTGAAGAATTTATTGACTTGTATATGCTGAACCATCCTTGCATCCCTGGATGAAGCCAACTTTGGATAATGGTTTTGTTAATTATTTGTTGCAGTCTGTTTCCTTTCTGTCTCTTGGTAAATTTGGCTAAGGTTAGTTTATTCTTTCAAAGAACCAACTCTTTGATTTATTGATTCTATTGATTTTTTAGTTTTGATTTCATTAATTTCCAACTCTGACCCTTGTCATCTCTTTCCTTCTACTCGTTTTGTATTTGGATTGTTCTTGTTTTCCTGGGACCTTTACATGCAACATTGGGTTAGTTACTTGGGATTGTTCTGTTCTTTATATTAGTGCATTCACAGCCATAAACTCCCGTTAGGAATTCTTTCATTGTGTCCCATAGGTTTTGGCATGTTGTATTTCCACGGTCATTTGATTCTATAACCCTTTAAAATTTTTCCCTGATTTTTTTCTATTATCCATTGATTATTCAATAATATTTAATTTCCATGTGTTTTTCAGTAGTTTATGCCTTTGGAAACTTTACTTTGTTCCAAATGTATGTGCGTGTGTGTTTCCTTAAAAATAATAAAGGAACCCATTGGTTGAGAAGCACTGAGTGCCAGAAGAAGCCATTCTGAAACCAAGAATGCCTGACTGCTGGCCAGTTGTGCCGTACAGGGTGTGTTGCTATGTGAAAACGGGTTTTCAGTGCCCCTGACTCTCGTGATCCCCCAGATCTCCTGATGCAGTCACATCCGAGTCAGTTCACTCTGTCCCTCTGCTTTGGGAGAGGCCAAATGCCACAACTTTCATCTTAGAACGCAACACTGATTCTTCACTAGCTTTGCCAGGTCAGGTAACCTGGCTCATGAACCCCCAAACCTGACTTGGTCACCCTTCCTCCCACTTCAGCTCTTTGCATTTCTACCCTTCAGGGGTCTTCCCATGACTTTATTTCAACATTCTATTTATTTCCATCAGCACACTCGCTTCTTCTGTAATAGCCGTGTGTATCTTATCTTCTCCATTAGGTGTTACTCCACCCATCAGTCCATGTTGCTATATTCTCAGTGCCTAACGCCTAAGGCATATTTATTTATCAATGAATGAGTGAATGAATGACCACAGAAATGTACTGAGAGGTGAATGATACCAAGGGCAATCCACGCAAGTTCATTCCATAGATAGAAGTCCCACCGGTGACCCACAGCTTGGGAACAAAGAGAAGGCTGTGGCTGGCAACGGCCAGAGCTGCGCTTTCACCGTGGACTCATGCAGCCATCAAGATCAGTCCCTCCATACTGAGAGAGCAGCAGAGGCGCAGGTGACTGAACCACCTCGGGAGGGCTGGAAGGCAGCACAGACGGCATGAGCCCGCCAGCTTATCAGCTCTACCATTTCACCAGTGCATAGTCCTGGTCCAGGGGCTGCAAACACCAGCCAGTAGGCCAGCTAGTAGGGTTCCTGTTGCTCCAAAGTCCTCCTCTTATGGAGGCCCCTGTACAGTGCGGGAAGCTCCACTTTGCTCTGAGGAATACAAATTAACACCTCCACTTTATAAAAGGAATGATAAGGACCCATGCTCTGTCAGCGAGAGAACATTCCTGGGAAGCACACTACTTTCTGGCCTTCTGGGGTCTCTGTCTCTATTTTCTCAACAGACTGTCTGAGCCTGCATGGAGGAAACCAAATTCATCACAGTAGTGTCAGTTCGGAGTGGGTGGCACGGCAAGCTTGATGAGCGCTGTGTGCAGGGATGGTAGTGAGGGTGGAAGACTTGCTTGGCTTCCAGGAAGCCTGGCTCCAATGCTTGGGCAGCTTTGTTGCTGTGCAGTGCCACTGGATTGCAGTGATCCCTTCTACCATGTGTTATGCCTCTCCTGGATAGGATGCCAGCACCTAGTAGGGGGCCCATCCTGAGAGAACAAAATCAAGTCACAGTGAAATCATCAAGGACACCTGGGCAGGGCCAGCCTCAGGGCAGACTGATTCGGGGGTTCTTGAGGAAGACGGCCAGCTTTTGGGCCAGGGAGTCTAGTTCCCTGGAGTTGGTGGACTGAAGCAGGTTGCTCTTGGGGACGAAGTAGTGCTTGAGGAAATGCTGGCTCACACACTTGTGCAGCTTCCGCACCAGGCGTGGGAAGGCATTCTGGAAATCCTGCCAGTCCTTCAGGTGGGGATACTTCTCACAAGTCCAGAAGAGCACCATCTGAGGAAGGAAGAGAAGCTGTCAGACAGGCTCAGGCAGCTGAGAAGATCTTCAGAAACAAGTGCTGAGTTTCCCTGGCCTTGGAAGGAGGGAGGAGTCACTCAGGGAAGCTGGATCCACCATGAATTCATGATCCCAACCTCAGGTACATGCTCACTCTTACCCAGCCAGTCTCCTAAGCCTCTTCATTACTTTATTCTCTTACTGTCCTCTGGCATTTCCATGGTCACTACTCTCCTTAAATCTATAACACCCCTCTCCAAGCAGATGCCTCCACTTCCATCTCTACAGGGAACTCGGAAACGCTCATTCCCCCAAACCAGACAGTTCTCCCCACAGGGCACCCTCCTCTCTCCCCTCCCAGGACTCTTGGGTTCTGCCTCCCAGGAGCTGTGTATGACTGACTGCCCTCTTCCTCCATGGCCTTTCAGCCTGTCCCTGCTCTCCCACTCCCCAAGCCCCTCACTTCCTCCTTCCCTCACTCTGACCTTGGCAAGCCCAGGCTTCCAGAGTTAGTGCCACTGTCGGGCGTCATCTCCTCTCCTCTCATTTAGTCCCCGCCCCGTTCACTCCATCATGGTTTCCTGCCATCAGCCCTGACAGCTGCTCTCTTTAAGCCCGGTGACTTCCCTGTTTCTTAACCCAAGAGGCTTTACCAGCCTTCACTTCATCTGATCTTTCAGCTGACCAGCTTTTCCCATCTACACCCACCCTCCTGAAAGGCTTTCACTGCTAGTAATACGAGTGATTTGCAAATCATGTTCTCCAGCTCACATTTCCTCTGACCTCCTTCTCTGCAGTGCTTGGTTATATGAAAGTCCTCAGTCTGAACATGTCCAAACCAAACCAACAGCCTTGCTCCACAAACCTGTAAGCCACGAGCCTAGAGTCATCCTTCCCTCACCACCCACACTCAGCCCTGCCAAGCCTCCTGCCCCAGGATTTCTCAGATCTGTCCACTGCCTTCCTCGCCAGTGATGTTTTTCTATGTCGCCACCGCAGCTCACTGACGCTCTGCAGCAGCTGTTACTGGTCACCCAGCGTCACCCAACCTGTCACCATCCACGCTGCAGTCAGCAAGAACTTTTTGAAATATAAAACTTTGCTCCTTCTTGTCTAAGCACTTCAAATTTTTCACTCTTTAACTTCCTGTAGGTTTTTTTCAGGCCTAGGTCCTGGGGTTTGAACCCAAGTCCTTTGCACAGAGCTACACCCCCAGGCCTTTGTATTTGTTCATTATTTTGAGACAGGGTCTTGCTAAGTTGCCCAGGCTAGGCTCAAACTTCCCACAGTGCTAAAAAATACAATTTTTGTATTATTTGGTCTATGCGGCTTTGTCCCTCCCTTCCTTTCCAACTTTCCAAAAAGGGTTCCAAGAAGTACATGGAATCAGCCTCGGTGTCCATCAGTAGATGAATAGACAAAAAAAATGTGATACAGATACACAGTGGAATATTATTCACTCATAAAAAGAACAAAAGCTGCCATTTGGAGCCAAATGGATGGAACTCGAGGAAATTCTGGTAAGTGAAACCAGACTCATAAAAACTATACCATTTGTTCTCCCCCAGGTGGAAGCTAAGGAAAACATTGACCCAAATGTGAAATAGTGGTCACCAAGATTAGGAAAGGCATGGGGTGTAGGTGGGGAGGGGGTACAGAAAAGCTGAATTTGGCCACTGCATGTTATATACATGTGTGAAAATATCACACCGAGCCCTTTTAAGATGTTCAGTTAATACATGTCAAAAAATAAAATACATTTTAAAATAATGGACATGCAGTGAAGGATAAATGGTTCTGGGAAAGTTGGAGATTCATGTGTACCTCTCTCCATCTGTACACAAATCCACTCAAAGTGGATCCACCTAAGTATAAGATCTGAAACTATGGAACTACCAAAATAAAGCAGGGCAACTCTAAAGACACTGGTGTTGGCAAAGGTTTTTGAGAAAGACCCAAAAGCACATGTAACAAAACTAAAAATAGATAAACAGGATTATTTATGTCAAATTAAGAAGCCTGCAGAGCAGCTTACTGGAGTTAAGAGCAGCGTTTAGAAGCACATTAAGGTGACCACAGTTTATAATGATGCCATGTTTCAAAATAACTACAAGAATTCAAAGCTTCCCAAAACATAGAGGTGATAAATGTTTGACAAGAAAGAAATGCTAATTGCCCTCATTTGATCACTGCACATTGTGTAATATGTCATGGTATTATAGTGTACCCCATACATACATGCACTTATTATGTTAATCTAAAAAAAAAAAGTCACTCAATTATCACTGACATCATACCAAAGAAGGCTGAGGAGGAAGAAAGGGAGGTGAAGGAGGAGAAGGAGAATAGGAGGGAGGAGGAGAGCAGAAAACAGGGAAAAGAACCAGGTAAGTGGAAAGGGGCAGGGGGGCAGCTAGAGGCTGTTTTCCCCCGTCAGAGCATTGCAGACGCACTTACGGCTGAGGTCTACGCATCTCCACATGAGTAATAATTAGTGGATGGCAGCTGTGGAAACTACAGCCCCATCTCATAGTCATCACCCCCTTCTCCCGCTTCTGCTGAGCCCACGGAGGCTATGGGCACCCAGCTACCCACAGCTGCTGGAGCTATACCGCACCCCAGTTCCAGCTCACCTGCAGATGGTGGGAGGTGACAACCGGCCGCTTCCCGGGACACCAGACGTCCTCCATCAGCTGCCTCAGGGCCTGAAAGCACTGTCTGCGGCAACCCCCATCCTCATCCAACTGCTCCAGCAGCACCTGCTCGGCCTGGGAGAAGCTCAGCTGCCAGTGATAGTTTGAACGGGCCAACAGGTTGAACCCAAAGGACTGGAAGAAGAGAAAAATCCAGGATTTAGCAAATGAGAAGATGATGTTTGCTGAGGTAGAAAGCCACTGACTGGCCTGCGGAACCTATCAAGGGTGGCAGTACATCCCCCATGGGACCTGAACGGGAGCCTGGGGAAGACACAGCCATCCTGGGCGTGGACAGCTGGCAGGAGAAGGCTCCAGCCTGCAGCAGGGCCCCCATCCCCCTCTAGGGCTCCTAAACACCCTGACTGCAGGGCCTGCCCGCCAATTCTAACGTGGCAGGTCCAGGCCAGGGCCTTGGGCCCTTCCTTCCCAGCAGGCCTGCAGGGGCCCCATGCTGCACTTCCAGAACCACAGATCTAATGAACCCTCAGCTCTGCTTCAGAAGCTGAGCGGCAGCCATGCTGAGATTAGGCTACTAGCCTCTCTGCCCTGGGAAGCCAGGGCCCCAGTCACAGATACCTTGATGCACTCCACTTTCTCTGGGGAAGGCCAGCGCTTCATACACCGAGGCCACTGGGCTTTCTCTGACCAGGCAGTGGGGATCTCCACTGTGGGAGCCAACTCAATTTCCACTTGACAGGCAGATGTTTCCACGGCAACCCACACTGCAGGGCTGTTGGTCAGCATGCTCACTTTACCTGAAGGGACACGATCAGACAGACAGTGAGACAAGAGCCACGGGCCACACAAAACTTCAGAGAAGGATTCTGTGAGCGGTGCCTGTGAGGGCTTCCGGACTCTGCAGGGGCAGCTTTCCCACAGTGTCTGCGGCACGCAAGAGGGGCAGCTGCAGCCAGACCTCACTGTTAGCCAGCCAGCCTCTGTTACAGCACTGCTAGAAAATCCCCATTCCCTTACAATTTGTATGGCACTTCATTTATTTTATTTTACGTATGTGGTACTGGAGACTGAACCCTAACCCTCACATGTGTCAAGCATGTGCTCTTGCTGGGCTATCCCCCAAAACTGTTTAAATTAATAGATTATTTTCAGAAGGTTCAACTGAAGAAGCCATAAAATAATAGGTTACCCTGTTTGGGTTTTTGTCTAGATGTCCCCCCAAAAGCCTTATGCAGTCATGGGGGTGAGCTTCTAGCGTTTGTGATTGATTCACGGTCCAATGCTAGGATTAATGGTATGGGTGCTTCACCCGCCCTAGGGTGGCTAGCCTGCATGTAACATAGGAGACCGAAAGGGTCTTGTGTCACTCTCCCTTGTTGCTTTTGCTGTCTTCTGGGCCTGATCTGTTGCCCCTCTGCTGTGTGCCACTCTGCCTTGGATCCTGCCAATTATGGACTGGAACCTCTACAAACAGTGACCTCTTTTAACTTTGGGAGTCGGGTGTTTTGTCCCAGCAATGAGAGAAAAGTAAATCCTCTGTATCTTTCTTCATTTCACCCAAGCACCCAGACATCAGTTTTCCACAGAATGCAGACAGAAGGAAGGACAGTGTCACTTCTTCATTCTTCACCTAGAAGTTCTGACATTGCTGAAGAACAGTCACTTTGGTGGAGTTCTTTTGGAGTCAAAGTCTTTTATATGGTACTTCTACCATTCAGCCATGAGCCACTCAGGCCCTAGGGATACTTATTACCCTGTAATCCTAAGACCTTTCAAAGGATGTCACAGTCACTGTTTCAGGGAGTTACTACTTTCTCAACCAACCAGGCAGAGAGAGAGAGACAGACAGTCAGACAGAGACAGAAGGAGACAGAGAACAGAGACACAGAGACAGAGATAGGGAGGAAAGAAAGGAAAATAACCCTGGCAGTTTTCCAGCTTACACACTAAGACTATCCTCAGTTTTAATTTGCCTCCCCTTCTTTCACTACACAGTGTGTTTTGTTTGTGCCTTTGTCACAGATAAGGACAAGTCTTGAGTCAGGACCTATTATTTTGTTTTGCCTTGCTCAGAGAAGTAAGTGGAAGCTCATTAACTGTGTTAGGCTGCCGAGAAGGAAAACATTACTTTCCTTGGCCAGGTGTGAGAAAGGGCTGAGGGTCTGCCTCTCAGCAGAGCTGCCTGGACAGGAACTTGAGCATGTCTGGTATTTCGGCATCGGTTTACTAAACCACCGCACAGTCCCGGCCCAGGCTGAACTGCTTACTTGCACTTTCACTAGCAATAATGTTGCAAACTAAAAGAGGTGAGCAAGTGGGAGCTAGCCTGCCGGTTCCTCCTGCCTCGGGAGTGTGCTCCGCCCACTGCTGCACTTCCTGTGCAAACCGACAGCGAGTCACTTGTCCCAGTCTTAACCGGGGCCTTGGTTCTCTCATCAGTAGAACTGGTACGAAAGTACTCTCTAGGGTTGTGGAGATTAAATAAACCACGAAAGCGTTTTCTATGAGAATCCATTATGCATGAGCTATAAGTACTATGAGAATTTTCAAATGTATCCTTTTCTTCAAACAAATGGAATTGCACATCACAAAGGTGGGGGGCACTGTAGTCAGAGGAAAGCTGTTGCAGGAGAAATTGCTAATAAATATCTAGGGTTTGTGAATAATTTGTTCTTTTGAACAAGTGCATGTAGGTTCTGGAAAGGTGCATAATTCACAGCATGTTGTGTCTGTGCCAGGAGAGTAATCTGCTTAAATCCTCCCGAGTGTTCAGTGAGTACAAATTCCCACCTTCTCTCTCTCTTTTTTTTTTTTTTTTTGTCTTTTTGAGACAGGGTCTCACAATGAGATTCAGGTGGCCTTGAGCTCCCTTTGTACCCCAGGCCTCAGGCTTGCAAAGATCCTCCTGCCTCAGCCACCCAGTGCTGGGATTCCAGGCGTGCAGCACCACGCCCAGCCCCCACCTCTTTGTCACACAGAAGAAAGCGCAACTTCCTACATCATTCACGGAGGTAACGAGCATGTGATTCCCGTGTCTCAGGTAACATCCAAGCAAGGTTTTTAGAGTCAAAGGGAAACAGCACAACATCCCTTATACCTGTCCTTGATCAGCTCACCTGAGAGGTGACAGGTTGTAATTGCTTTTTCCACCAGCTGCCGGAATACCTGGAGGACCTTGGCGGGCACAATGTCCCCCTCAATGTTTACGTCAGCCTCGCGCCACTGCCAGATGCTCTTCATAAACTGCTCCACCTGCAGCCACTGCTGGAGGCCCTCAGGGGCCCGTAAGGGGCAGGAGAGCCGGGCGCCCTTCAGGTTGTAGTACCGCCAGCGCTGCTCCCTGGCTTCTCTGTACCCGGCCAGGCCCCTCACTGGCACTGTGATGAGGAACTGACTGGGCACCAAAACCTGGGGTCAGGAGAGAGGGTGTGCGTGAGCTCACTGACTGTAGGGGTACAGAAGCCCTCCAGGAGCTGACTTGATGAGTCAGGCAGCTCAGGTAACCACTCAGCCCTCAGCAATGTGCCCAGGTAGACACAAAAGTAGGCCAGGGTGTTGCAAGATGATTACATCTTTGCTCTGCCACTAATCCATCATAATGCTGTGGCAGGCATATTAACTCATTGAGAATGGGTTTCCTGGATCCACAAGTGAAAGGGAGTGAAGGATAGCTGGAATTCTAGAGGGTACTTAAGTTTGGGGAGGAACCTTAAGTGTGAATTGGTATTCCCCGAGTTCTACATGTACGAAGATGGTAATTCTCCTCCATTTGCCCATCCAGCCTTCACAGTTACTCACTGAGGTAGCAAATGGAGGACCTGAGGCTAAAGAGACCCGAATATCACAGAGACAAACAGTCAGTAAGCATAAGAACCAGAACTTGAGCTTAAATCTTTTGATAGTTCGTTGAGTGATTATTTTCCTCTCCTGGGCTAGTTCTCAATCCAGAATGAATGATCTATCTAGAATGTATAAAAGTTCTAGCAAAAATAAAGGGTGGGAAGGAATGGGAAAAGAGGTGAATGAAGTTTGCAGAATGCCTTCCTTTCTTTTCATCTGTACTGATGACCCATGGCCAGAATTAATGACTGTTGCAAAATCAAAGGTGAAATGAAAGCCTGTGTGCTTAGACAATGCAAGCTATTGAGATGATTGTAAGTGTCATGGAGAAAAGCTAGTCTACCCACGCCCTTTTTCCAGGAACCAGGTAAACAGTGGTCAGGGAGAAAAGAGCCGGGTCAACAGTTCAAAGGCTAGAACAAGTCTGTCAACACTGCAGTACTGCCAAAGGGAACTTTAACTTTGGCTATAATGCACAGCAGCCCGCTCAACCCTGAACCTTACTTGTGGGTCTGCTACCTCCTCTTCACAAAAAGTTTTTGACAGTGGAACTTGCCCAGGACTCAGTCACTGATCAGTTATGGAGTGAACACCAAAATCAAGGTAAGCCGTGAGCAAGTTAGTAAAATTTCAACAGTATTTACAGCCATTCCCCATCACTCACATTACTGCCTGACTTCTGTCCCCTGCCAGATCATCAGTGGCATTAGATTTTCAGAGGAGCACAACTCCTACAGGGAATCACACGTATGTGCAGTCTAGGTTGCACACTGATTCGAATCATCCCCAAATCATTTCCCCGTTGCTCTGCACCCGTCTGTGAAAAAATGTCTTCCAGGATATTGGTCCTTGCTTTCAAAAGGGTTGGGGCTTTTTAATTTAGATCTAAAATGTCCCCCAAAAGTCTTTTGTGTGAAGGCAGGGCCTGGTGGGGAAGGGTAGGTCACGGGGAGTGTGACCTGTGTTCTTCTCTTCGATTCCACCCTTCCTTCTGCGCTTTTGCCTTGGAGCCAGACAACCTTGGAATGAATCCTCTAAAACCAGGACTAAAACCAAACCTCGCTTCCTTTCAGTTTCCGATGTCAGTTATTTTGTCTCTATGATGAGAAATTGGATAATTCAAGAAAGTTAATGCCTGGAATGAGATTAGAACCAGCTGCTGCCAGTCATGTACTTCAGAAGCCACTGGAACTGGTTTGTCAGAAGAGTTTGGAAAGGTTTGAAGATACAGTGTAGAGAAGCCACAGAACACTGTAAATGGAGTTCAGTGGGTGGTCCTGGTGGGAGCTCAGAGGGCTGGGATGCTGATGGGAATGTCCACAGTAAAAGCTTGGCTCAGGAAGTATCAGCTGGAACAAAAAACCCTACTGAAAACTGGACTAGAGGCCATGGGTATTACACTCTGACAAGCACTTGTCTACATTTTGTCCATATTCTGGGATTTTCAAGAGGCTCAGATTAAGGGTAGTCAGAAGAAATTTCAAGCCAGCCCAACATTCAGGCTATGGCAGGGGTACTGTTGGCTGCTTTTAGCCAGATTTATACTGAAATCAGGAAGAAAAAGCAGAACTGAAGAATGTGAAAATTATACAACTTAGCCAGAAAGAAGCCCCTGTAAAGTTGGGCCAAAAGAGACATTGGTTGCTGAAAAGGTATACATAACTTGAATGAGGACAACAGGAAAGATGTCTTGGGGGTATCCTAGGAAGTGGCTAGACCTCACTGATTTTAGGCTCAAGAGTGCAAAGGTAACGCTTTTGAAAGAATTAACTCAGCACCCTGCTCATTAAAGGCTACCTAGGGAAGTATTTTCTTGAGTTCAGCCATCCAAGCACTCAGAAGTAGCTATATCCCTGACTCAAGGGGGGCAGTTTCCTGTTCAAATGAGCAGCAAACTTTGGCATCATCCACATGTTGCTGGTTTTTCAAGCATGCAGCATGCGAGAGTTAAGGGGTCACGGACACTCCCCACCCAGATTTCAGAAGGCCTAGGAGGCCACATAAAAATTTGTGACAGGGTCATATTCCCTGCCAGGAGCTCCTGATAGGCAGTGCACAAAGCTGTGAGAGTGACACAAAAGGAGCACTGGAGACTCCAGAAAGTTAGAGATACTAGGAGCACAAGGAATATCTTCTGAGACAGGACACAGGTAGTGAGCAAAGCCAGCCCAAGGGAGGCCATGTGAGCTGCACCTGGCAAAGGTACAGGAGTGAGTCTGCCCAAGCCTTTTGGAGCTCGCATCACACTAAAACCTGCCCTGGGTGATGGATATGGAACTATAGGATTTCATATTCGTACTGCTGGTTTTTAATCCTGCTTTGGTCAGATTTGTGGTATATTCCTACTTCCTCTTAGAATGGGAATGTTAACCCTGTGCCATTGTACGCTGGAAGTGTTTCACTTTCTGTTTATTTTTTTCCAAGATCTGACAGCTAAGAGTTTACTTTGACTCTCAGAGGAGATTTTGTACCTGGACTTTTCAGCAATGCTGAAACTATTAAGACTTTGATGACTCAGAAATGGAGTGAGTGCGTTTTGCATAGTGAGATGGACATGAGCCTTTTGGTGGCCAGAGGCAGAATGTTATGGTTTAGGTATAAAGATGTCTCCACAAAGACCTGTGTTCAGAGGTGAGTCCTGTTTGGAGAGGGCAGATCACTGGAGAGTGACCCAGAGGGTATTCTTGTCTCTGGTGCCTCCCTTTGTTCTCTGCTTCCTTGCTGCCAAGGGATGAACAGGGTTTTTCTGCCTTGCCCTTCTACCGTGCCTTTTTTTTTTTCTTGAGACAGGTCCCACTATGCAGTTCAGGCTGCCCTGAACTCATTATGTAGCCCATGTTGACCTCCAACTTACAGCGATCCTCCTGCCTCAGCCTCCTGAGTGCTGGGATTATAGGCATACACCACCATGCCCAGCCGCCATGCTATTTCTGCTTTGGAATTATCCAGGCATGGATAGAACCCCTCAGAAACTATATGACGCAAATAAACCCCTCCTCCTTTCAGTTGTGGGTGTCAGGTATTTTGTCGCAAGCATGGGAAAATGACTAGTACCATCACTTAAAATGAGAATGCCCAAACGAGATAGCACCTGGGAAACGAGACTGTAAATAGTTACCCTAAGAGCACCCATGAGAACATGATGCTACAGGACCTGTCACACACCAAGCTCCACCCACTCAAGAACTCTGACTCTGTTGCTGGGCACTTAGACACAAGTGAGACCTGCTTACCTTGATGTTCCCATTGTACGTATCAGAGTAAGGCACAGCTTGAAACCGTAAGTCTCGACGGCTGACTTCTGTAGTCAGCTGGTGGATAACTTCCTGTACCTCATCCAGAGTCTGGGAAATCTGCTGGCGCCTCAGGTCCACCTGGATGTGAGGGTATTGGGTTAGTAACCCTAGTTATTGTGGGCTGATCAGGTCTACAATCTCCCAAACAAGTGGATGGTGAAGGCTTAAATAAATGAGATAATTGAGATGATTTTAGGGCTCCAGGAAGGGTCCACCACTCTTACTGAATTTAAGATTCTCTGGGTTAAGACCAAGACTTCTCTGGGTGACCTGTATTTATTTGGTTTTCAAACAAAGGAGGGGGATACTCAAGAAAACATAAGAATCTGAGCAGGACCTTGGGAAATATTTTCCCAAGTTGTAAATTATGTCAATCAGCAGAACTACCTTATCTTTAGGTTGGCATTTATTGTATGAGTGTGGAGCTTGAAGCTGCAGTCTCCTTGTAGTTAACTGGGGTTGGAACCAAACATCTTGAGCTGTGGCCTTATCTTGTCCTTTGCAGCATTACAGCTTCACAGGCCAACGTTGGCCTCAGTACTGACCAGCGACTCATAGAGGTTCACTTACTATGAGTCCACTGCCCATCTCCAGACAAGGTGCCTAAGGTTTGGACAACTGACAAGTAAACATGGAAAGCCAACTGGTTAATATTAAATCCTGCTCAGAGATGCTTTGTAGTGGTCTTCATCATGAGGGGATCAGCAAGGTGGTTATTTCCTATGGAAGCTCCAAGGCACTGGCATAAGTGACATTACAAGGACACAGTGGTGAATGAACAGACAAGTTCTGAATAGCAATATTGACTACCCCAAACTCCAGAGGAGTGGACTTGATGCCAACTGAAATGGCACATCAGTGCCTCAGTGCTCTTTTCAGAAATGGGTGTATTCTTTCAATATTCCCCAAGTATCTACAATGCAGTAGCCACCAGCCCAGGTGCTGGGACACAACAGTGACCAAGACAGCAACAAACAATAGAGATACTTGCCCTTCTCTTGACTATACAGGGTGTGTGTGCACAGGTGTGCATGTAATATAGTATTAGGTTTGATAACTGGCATGAAGAAAAAAATTAGGGCAAAGAAGTAGCAAATAAAGGGGTTACTATTTTACATGCAGTACTCCAGGAGAGCTTCTGTAAAGAAGAAACATTTGGATGATATAGGCAGGCAGCTTAAGAAAGCAGATTTCAAGACCCCTAAACCAGGAGAAGCATGACAAGGCTTAGGCTTAAGGGCCAGTGAGGAGGCCATAGTGGTTGGAGCTGGGCAAGATATGGAAAAGTGATAAGAGAATAATTTGGGGGCTAAATGATCACAAAAGGCTCTGTGAATCACTCTGAGACCACAGCAGAATAATAATGCTAGCTCTTCAGGTTGGTAAATATTAAGTGGTTTAGTGTGTGTAAACACCCAGCAGATTGCTTTTCTCTTATGTCACCACTGGGCAATGGTTCCCTTCAGCTCTGGATTCACTCCTCCTGCTGTTGCTAGACCAGTGACAGTGAAACGTTTAGTGCTTTCAATAACAATAAACAGCCCACTGCAGCTTGTGTGTCATAGGCTTGCCACCACTGGGTTAGATCCTGAAGGATAAGCATGTATGTATGTTTCTTCTGGCAGCTATGAGTCACCAAGAACTGGAAAATTCCCATAGGAAACTGAACATTAGTAAGATAACTAAAGTTTAAGGAAAATAGATGTTTGTGGGAAACACAAAGGAACTTTTAGTGAGCTGCAGGAGGTACCCCAAATCCAAACAGAAGAGGAAATGCGGAGTCTTCACATTTCTTGAGTGCAGGGGGATCTTTGCTACATTTCTTGAGAGGTACCTGTGGCTCTTGGGTCTCCTTCAGGGAGAGGCCAATTTTAACCAAAATATCGTCTAATGAAATGTACTATCAATGAATTTTGCATTTCTTCTGAGTTTGGTTTAATAGCTATTTCTACATGTTCTACAATAGTTTTGAGACACCTACACTTTGGTCAAAATAGCCAGAAAAAAAAAGTGCACCTGAGAGAGATTTCTATTTCCTAAATCACCAATGACTTCAGTCACTGAAATCTTATACTTCCCACAATCAGTGAAGTCTTCCACACACACACACAGACTACATAAATGAGAGGACATCTATTGACACCCATGTTATATATCCTATATAGGATCAGTTCATCTATAAATATTTAGCCTACTATATGCTGGGCATGTTACATACTGGATCACAGAAATGACTAAGACAGACGTAGCCATGCCCTTCCCCCTTGGAGCTGACAGATGTCAGTAGAGAATGTAAGTGTGTGGGGACCATCATGAAGAACTGTGGTGTCCCACTGAGTCCAGCAGAGACAGTTGATCTAGTCACACCATCTTCTGCTACCTTGGCTCTCCTCCAGCAGCCACTCACCCCACTACATACCTTTAATGTCCTCCTCACTATATTGATCGTGGAAGAAAGGACCAAGGAAGCCCTCTTCTAACATTTTTAAACTATGGAGGCTCCGAATCTTCCAAATTGTACTAGCAGGAGAGAGAAGATGATCACGGAGGAGTAAGTCATTCACTCTGCCAAAAATAGAGTGGGCCACTATGAGGCTTATAATTACAGGCCCTCTCCAGTGTGGTGCTTACCCTACTTGTTGTGATTCACCTTCACTTAACCAATTTTTGCTGAACATCCACTTCCTTCTGGGCTCCATGGCACACATCCACAGATTTGCAGATGAGTTGATAAAGCAAGACTAATGACTAATAAACTCAAAGTTAACATAGCCACAGTTGTGCTCGGAGGAGAGGTCTGCACAGGATGCTGTGGATACATGGGAAACAAACAACCCCTCTAAGCAGGGCAGCTTCCTGGAGGCAGAGGATACTAGAGCTACATCTTGAAAAATTAGTAAAAGTTAATTAGGAAGAAAGACATGAAGATTTTTTCCAGAAAGAGAACATGGTAGGTATCTAAAGGATGAAGAAAACAACGGAGAATTACAATTATTCCTAGGTTATTGTTGGGGCAGAGACTGCCTTGTAAGGTGGGAGATTAAACAGCAAGAGTTCTTAAAAACAAAAGACTTTTCACAAGTGCTCCACCAACACCTCAAAGTTTTGCCACTAGGAGTAGGATTGCTACCTCTGGCAGAGGGGTGGGCATTAAGAAGTGGATTCAGAGCGGCAGGGAGATAAGCACAAGAGGACAGAGGTAGCAAGCAGAATGCATGAAAACAACAGGGGCACCAGTGGGTGATTGTGTGTTTTCAAAATGACACACAGGTTGAGCATGTTTAAACACTGAGAGAAAAAGGCCAGGTGAGAAGGAAAAGGCTCCAAAGGACAAAACCATAGAGTAGGATTTCCCAGGTGGAAGAAATGCAAATCCGAGGGCCTTGGTGTTGCATTCAACTTGTGTGCAGGAAGGAAAAGGGAAGCAGAGTGCAGGGGTAGGGGAAAGGGGAGGGAATGATGGGAACGGCGGAGATTTCCTGCCTGTCATTGGTCCTCCTTGTTCAGTGGGGACAAGGCAATGTGGTGAGTAAAGTGGGGAGATGGCAGGTAGGGGCCTTCAGGTGATGGATTGATGGAAGAGCTTTGCAAGGAACGAAGGACTAGCTGGGCGTGTGAGTAAAGACAGCCAGGCAGCAGGAAGACTCAGCTGCAGCAGGGCCCCTGAGACTGTGGGACGCAGGTGGGCTCAGCGGTGAGAGAGTCTCCAGCGCCTCCCAGGTTCCCTCCCTCCTCCTTCCACCACACTGTCTTGTGCTCTAAGAACCTAAGTACCGAAAGGAATACCTACATTTTATTTTCTTCCTAAATCCAAAAAGTGCCCTTAATTTGGAGTCAAGGCTTCTGAAATAATGAACCCAAAGTCCCCAGGTATTCGGATGTCACCAATCGTTCCCACAAGCACACTAGCAGTGGACAGACAGTGATGCCAGGTATGGACCAGCATGAGGCCGGGTAGGTGGGGAGGCAGAGACCTGCCCTGGACACATCAAGTTTTCCTTGTTCTCTTTTCGTTCTTTGCTTTTTGTTTAGCGGTAGTGGGGATCGAAATATTGCAAACACATTTTTGTGTTTTTTTTCCCGGTACCGGGGATCGAACTCAGGACCGTGCGCTTGTGCTTCCCAGGCAAGTGCTTATGCCACTGAGCTATACCCCCAGCCCCTGCCCTGCACACATCCATCCCCACAGGGGCTGGGCTGCAGGCTCCTTTCCGCTAGGCGCAGCCAGTCTTGTTCCTCTGCATCTCTGACCACAATTCCTGCCCTGAGCTCTGACCTTTATAGGTTTACTGAGCAATCAGCAGCCCTGGAAGTGCTTTATGCTGGGAGCCCAAGCGCCACCCCACGCACCTCTTATCATTCTCACCATAGAAACCCTAACAAAGAGCCCCACCTTCTGCTACCCCTCACTTATTTTGACCAGAGGCCGGAGAGACAGCACAAGAAGATTCTAATTCTAGGGTGCAGAAAAGCAGAGTGTGGGGCCAGAGGCAGCTCAAGAGTTATCTTTGTACAAGAAGGGTGCTCTGCCACAGAGACGCCTCCAAGCCCAGCCCCAGAGCCTACTGCCTCTCACACTTCAGGAAGCAAGAACCAGGTGCAGCCTCGAGGCAACTTCATCGCCTATTTTATTTCAGAGCAAAGATTCTAAAAAGAAACTTTAAATGGAAAGATAAGAAATGAACTCAAGCATATTCAACCCAAACTTGGCCTCGGGTGTCTATTCAAGTTTTACTCCCCCTCTCTGTGGATTAAATCAATGAAGTATGGCACATTCTTCTTTTTAAAAGACTACATTTGCAGATGTGACAGGGGAAAGGCAAATGGATGGTATTAAACTAACCAGGCCCATGAGGCTAGATGCTCTGAGATCATCCTGTCTAGCTCACTGCTACACTGACCCAGCAAGTTAGGCCATGGTGCCATCCACCCTGCGTGGGCTTCACTCTTGCTGCTCAAGTCTACATGTCTGCACTTGTGTCCACATGTCCGCTGTGGCTACCGTCCCTTCCTTCTCAACCGCAGCCTCTGGCCTACTGTTGTTCCAAGTCATTTGTTACTATTAATAGCTCAAATTCTGGAGTAATTTACTGTTTCAAATATAAATTATTGGGAATTCAGGATTGTTCCCTGTAACAACACAACTCTGACTCACTCGCGTTGCAACATGCTTCCTTGAGGGAAGTGGAGGGGTGGCTAAGCAGAATGCCAGGAACATCACACCGGCCTGAGCATGCCTAGGGCAGGTGGGCAGTGTAAATCCCATCCAGGATGGGTGCTGGGAAAGACTGCTGAGAACTTCCTTCCACAAAACAGGAAGTCAAGCATTTAATTCCAGAATTGCCTTTAAACTCAATAATCAGAAAAACAACAAACAAACAAACAAAAAGGCACTTTCACTGTCCTCCAGCGACTAATACTTTAAAGGGCTGGCTACTTAAACTCACATATAGCTGCAGAGGGGGCAGTGGGCTTTCCCCCGTCATATCCCTGTCTCTTCAGAATAATTTCTCTGTGAGCTGAATTCTTGGGCACTCAGGGTATTTGCGGCAGAAACTGTACAGCAGCACCATGGAGCTGAGATGGCTACGTCCTGCCTGGGAGCAGGGCACGTTATCAGAATAGGCTCCCTGAGGCTTTCAGTAATCCTTTATGGCACATACTACGATGGTTCCCATTTTATAATAAGGAAACTGAAGCTGAGAAAGTTTGTATCAAAAGTCCCAGAGTTCTTGGGTTGTTACAGAACAAGGATTTGCACCCAGGAAATATCATTTGAAAGCCTGCATTTGTGATCACTGCTCTGTTCTGCCTCCCCACAGAAAAGGAGGTGGTGAGAGGGAAATCATCTCAGTTTTTGGATGGGAATCCTTTGGCCTAGGTCTTCTCTGTACTTCTCCTCTCTCTAAAACCCCACCCACCCTGTTTTGCCCCCAAAGTGTCTTTGGAGCGCTTCTCCCATTAGAGCTAACACCTCTTTTCTCCAGCCCTCTTCTGGGTTCTCAGGTGGTATTGGAAGCATCTGCCTGTCTGCACTGGGAATTTCCTCCTCTTTCCTTTGGAGCTGTGTGCAAAACCTGCAGGCAAGACAGGGCCATCCTTGAGACAAACACAAGATTTCTCCCTCAGTGAGCAGGCCACATCTCAGGCCTGGAGCTCTACAAACCACAGGCAGCCAGCGGGTACTCAGTGATGTCTGCCGAGAGTCACAGGAGTTCAGCAGAAACTGGCTTTTGGAGTAAAGAGACTAGGATGAAACCTCAACACCTTCACTATATAGCTGTGGGAATTTGGTCAAGTTATTCCATCTCTGGGAGGCTGTATCCTCTTTTATAAAATGGACATAATATGCACATCACAGGGCTAGGGCTACAGCTCAGCTGCACAAGCGCCTGCCTAGCAAGTGCAAGGTTCTGAGTTCAATTCCCGGCACCAAAAAAAATATGGAACATAATATGCACATCACATGGCCGCTGACTAGAATAAATAAGATGCTATATGTGCCTCACCTCCTACTCTTGCCCTATCATCAATGAATCCTGAAGATATTTTAACCACCACAAGTGCAAGATATTCTATGGTTAAAGGGAAGAAAGACATCAAAAACACTATTCTTCCCTCCAGAAACTTAATATTGAACTCATCAACCAAAGCACTAATATAAAAAGTTTCAGGGGTCAATACACAACAGATTGTCCACAAAACATCAGGCATGAGCATGATGGGAGTTCTTAAGAGGCCAAAGACATTTTGTGCCAGGTGTCAGAAATCTTTCTTGAGAAGGTGGGTTCTGAGCTGAGTTTAAAGAATGCCTGTGAACTAGAAAAGTGGAGTGGAGAACTTGGGCCTGAGACCTGCTCAGGCCAATGTTTTTGTGAGAGACTCAGCCCCTCCAGGACGGAACAGGGGACATACATGGCAGGTGGATGGGGACAGTGTCAGAGCACAGAGGGCTATAGCTAGCCTCTTGGGAATTGGCGGCACATGTGCAGTTTGACACTAGGCTCCAGCCCACAGTTTCTAAGCAACCAATTTGGACATGGGGTTGCCTGCTGCTGATTTTTTCTCTCCAGAAAAGGCAAACTCTGGATTTCCATGCAAAATCTACTTTGAAATTTTTGTAAAAGTCTTGGAAAATTTGACAAATGCTCTGTGGATCAAATCAAACATTTACATGGGTTGGATTTAACATGGGATTCACTATTCAGAACTTTCACTGTTGAAAATGAAGGGGAAGCAGAGGGTAGAAGGATAGACCAGTTGAAATTACTTGAATGCCAGGCTAAAAAAAATTAAGTTTTTTTTTTCTTAGAGAAACTACAGGACCCACAGGAAGATGTCAGACAACAGCCCTTCCAACTAGAGCCCCCAAAAGGAGAAGTGAAGGAAAACACTTTAATCTGCTATCTCCGCAGATGTTCCTTATCTATCTCACTTAGTGGTTTTGCCTAAGAAATACACTTATCGCTGTGATAACGATCTCTGCTAGAAACTAGTCCCTACCTCCTAATTTAATGGTTTAGTTTAAACATTAACATTGTACCTTAGTAGCTTCATCTGTAAATGCAAAGGCTTCAGTTAGAGAATAACTAATGTCCTTCCAAATTCTAATATTCTACGAACCTATGGCTCTACACAAAAGAAATTAAATTAGTTCTTAATTGATGTACATTGAAAAATAGTGATTTTTTGTTAAAAAAAAACTAGCTTTCATAGTTTTTGAAAAAATTAATTTCCTTTGCTTTTTCTCTGTGATCCCACTATGACACTGTTACTATCGTTCTCATTGTATGGAGAAGAAGGCTGAGGCTCAGGTGGGCTAAGTGACTTGCTCAGTAGAGCTAGAGTTCTGTTCTGTAGTTAACATCCACCATGCATCTGGGTACCAGAAGTGCAAAGACAGGAATGGATTATGTCCAATCCCTAATACGCTTGTGGGGATGGTCTTTGGCTCCTGAGCGTTTTTCATATTATCTACAGGCAGTGAAACCCTTTCTGGGTCACTGTTACCAGGGGCGAGGAAGGAGGATGGAGGGAATGCATGAGAAAGGCTAGAATTTGTCCTTACTTTGCTTAGAAGGAAATCTTCTGCGTCCTCCTCTGTGAGGGGTTTCATGGCCGCTTGGTCAATCCTGAGCAGAGTAACAGCTGCGCGGGGATTTTTGTAGCGGAGGACCCTCGCAGGCAGCTTTCGCAGCAATGTTACTGTCTGGATGAAATTTCTCTCGAACTGTATAAATGGGCTGGGAGCTTGTCTTTTTACTTCTTCACTCAAGTTCTCCTTTCCCAACTGCAATGGAGAATCCATCTGTTCTCTATTGAGAAATTACAAAAAAATAAATAAATAAAAATGAGAGTTGGTGAAACCAAATTTGAATCTAAGCTATATTTTCAGTTTTGTTTCTTTATTTTACCCTACCTACTTCTACAGCCAGAAGGCAATTTTCTAAATTGTTTCCCACCCAAATGCTTAAGAGTTCTGTTCAAGGCCGGAATCCCCGTAATTGGTGTCTCCCTTCTGTTTTATCCTCTTTTTGTACCTGGGAGCTCAGTATCTTCCCGAGGGCTGGGGATATAGCTCAGTGGAATAAGTGCCTGCCTGGCAAGTGCAAGGTCCTGAGTTCAATCCCCAGTACCACAAAAAAAAAAAAAAAAAAAACAGTATCTTCCCGAATCTTTGTTCTTATCCTGTTGACAGTAAACATCCTTTGCCCTTCAATCCAAGAAATCCCACAGACTGATTTACCTTCTTTACAATAAACAAATAAGAAATTGCTCAATAACCAGCTTGGCACTTGTCATGATACATACAAACAAGGGATCAGGACTTATCAATCAGATCAGGGCACAACAGTTGACATTTGGAAAAGCACGCACACAGTGGTACACATGCACGTACACACAGACAGGCATGCTGACACACCGGTACAACACAGGGAATGGCAGCGCAGCGATCCTGCTCCTCACCTGCTGACTTACTGTTGAGAGTAATTCCCCACTTTCCACTTGAAAGCTGCGTTGAAAATAAAATCAGTATAAATGGGCTCCTTGAAAGTCGAGGAAACACTCAGATCTGGTTTTGCCAGTAAAATGCATGCTAAACAACAGTTCAGGTAGTAGATTCCTAGTCTGACTTGCTAGGACTAGTTTTACTATTAAAAAAAAAAAATCACAGTGGCTTGATTTCTCTGAAGCTGGTATATATCAAAGCTTGCTATCAGACGATCTAGAAGAAGTGACAGTCCAGCTCACTTCTGAGCAATGCCTCCCTGGCCACCAGTGACTTCCCAAACTTACCTCTAAGCCTGCCTCCAAGACTCAGCGACTGCAGTGCCTCCTCCACTGGCTTTCTGTGGCTTCATATTTGCATAACCTCCCGGACTCTGCCCTATGAAAGCCACATCAGAGCTCCCTGGCGGCTGGGTGCTCCGCCCACCTCCTGAGTCCTGGTTTATAACCCTGTTTCTACAGAGCCCGTCTACTCATCCAAAGTGTGACATGAACCTTGGGGAGCTACAGCTTCTGCACTGAGTTTCCAAGTATTCCAAGGCCGCCCCTTTGTTACATAACCCTCCTCTTGTTACAAAGTACCAGATGCTCCCAACTACTATAAATTTTATCCCATTGGCTTCTCTCATCACTGATCATCCTGCCAAACCACCACACTAGCTTTTCACAGGTGAAACAAGAGCCCCTCCCTCCATCTCAAGTCCAACTCTGAGCTCCTCCAAGTTCCACTGCACCCTACTCTCTCTTGGCTCACTGGAACCATCAACTTGGGAGTTCCCTTCCTCTGGTGGATCTTTCCCAAGAAACCAAGGGTACCCCAGGTTCCTGTCATTATGTGTGCAAACCTTCACCATATGTGCATCTGTGGCTCCTCTCGGTTGCTTCAGCGCCACAGCTGGCCAAAATGGTTACATCTGAAATTGTCTCTTGCCCTAAAGAGACACTTGTCACATGTGAGCTGGGTCACCTGAGGTATCTGGGAGAAGATGGATGGATGTGCTGGGGCAGCGACCCACATCCTGGAAATAGGGATGCTGTATGAACAGTCTCAGCCCTTCTTATGAGCAAGTTAGGGCAGCCTCACAAATAGAGACTCTCTCAACTACAGCTTCCTATTTGACAGGTTAGTGAAGACAAGCTTTCTTGATAGATCTAGACCTCTTGTTACTGAATAATAGATCAGCAACAATTTATTGAGTAACAGTGTGCCTAAGGCACTGCGCCAGGCCCCTGAGGGGGATTCAAAATTAACCTAGATTCTCCTCCTTCCTTGGGAAATAAGGACCCATTTGTCATGAACTAATATGAAAACCAAGTATAAAAATGTAAACCAGCTTTGGGTCAATTTCTTTTGTGAGGACCAATAATTTATCTTTTACATTCAGCTTCACAAGGTATTAAACATTTTATACTGAACCTAAGCCGTCAGTGTAAGAAGTCCTGCGAAGACTGGGCCTGCCCTGGCTCACCATCACAAGTGGTTTTTTTACTGCATTATCAAATCCTATTGCTTACGATTTTGTGCCAATAAAGAGAAAGGTTGGCTTCGCCCACATAAATCTATTTTGTTTTGAAGACATAGAGACAAGATACATGTAGGCATGGAAGGTAGCTTCTTAATATATCGTCTGGGCTGGTCTTAAACTCCTGGACTCAAGTGACCTCCCTGGCTCCGCCTCCTGAGCAGCGGAGACCATGTGTGCATGCCACAGTATCCAGTGTCAATCTTACACAGTTAGGTTTGTGAAAGTTCACCAGGCTTAAAAACCCTGACTCTCTGACTTACTGCTTCAAAAATTTCCTCTCATCTTGGAGTGACTCAAAGCTGACAGCTCAGATCAGACAGAGATAATCATCTATGCCATAATAAAACCCACAGGAATGACAATCTGAGACAGAAACCATGGCCATACTGAAACTTCAGTACCTAATGCGTAACTGACCCTCAACAAATACCATGGAATATATGATTGTGTTAAACACTAAAGTGATATCCTAAGATGCATAAAATTACTTTATAAATTATAAATTAAATTACATGCATGAACCTGTGACCACTTAAATTTCCCTTAAGTTACCATCTTCTATAGATAGTCCCGGTATAAAAGCATTAGCACACCCTTGGCACAGGATAGGACCTCAGTAAGTATTTGTCTTCCTAATCTTCTTTATTCATGGAGGAAAACAACCCTCTTTTAATGTATGTGAGTAATTCTCCTGGTCTTATTTGCTGGGACAAGATCTTTTGATGGGCTGCTCATCACAGCTCCACCAAAAGGCTGGTCTTCTTTCCCCTTGTACTGGAAATGGCAAAGAAGATGGCTAGAACTTGGTCTGTTGTTTAGGTTCTGATATTAGGGATCCAAGCCTCAAGTTCCCACATGGCCCAAGGAGATTACAAAATAAATCATGGGAGAGGGAGCTGGGGAAAGAAGTGGAGCCTATGATGATTTTAAGAATAAAAGTTCTACCTCAGATATTCTAAGTTTTGGAGGTTTTTATTCCCTTGTTTGTCTTTTGTTTCATGAAACAAAGCAGAACTGTCCGTAAGACCCTCCCCAGCACATGTCCCTGTGATCCTGAAATAGTAGCAGTTTGCTGAGAGCCCTGATGTCTCCCTTGGGCCCTTACCCAGGCAAGACTCTCAGCTCGGGTGCCCTCCCCTCCTTCTACCCTGTTGCTGGGCCAACTCTTCCAAACTGCATCTTAGCTGCTACAGGAATCTCTTCAGGAACCTCTCTGATTTTCAAGGCAGGAAAACCTCTGATTTTCAGGAACCTCTCTGATTTTCAAGGCAGAGAAGGAACCTCCACCTCATGTCCCCAAGCTACTGCTGTGGCTTGTGTCTAGATGTTCCCTCAAAGCCTCATGCAGCTACAGGTGGGGCTTTTCAGAGATGGCTGGATCTAGAGTGTGCGATACTGGGCTCAAGGGTGTGTGATTACTAAATCAGTCCACTGACTGGTTTGGCAGAATGTGGACAGTCGGTAAGACAATGGGAAGGCCCACCACGGATTTGAGTGCTACCCATAGTAAGGGTGTGTAGCCTGGAGAGAATACAAGAGACAGAAAGAAGGCTGTTTTGGTCATTTGCTCCTCGCTGCTTTTGTTGTATTCTGCCTGCCATGAAGTGTTTCTCCGCCGTGATGCGCCTTTGCCATGCCGCCCTGCTTTGGAGCCAGCTGATTATGGACTGAAATCTCTACAAACTATGAGCCAAAATAAGCTTTTCCTCCTTTAATTTTGGATGTCAGGTATTTTGTCTGAGCAATGAGAAAAGTAACTAAGGCAGTTACTGGATGTGAAACTCCCACTTCAGGTTTTATCACACAACATTCTGCTGGTTTACTTGCATCGATCCCCTAGTACATCCCAAGCTTCTTGAAGGAACATATTTGCCTTATTGGAAACAGTATTTGGCATGTAGCAGGTGCTCAATAAATGAATGAATGCATGAACAAGTAAGTGAGGGTGGTCCCTTTTTTCATTCTGTAGTCTAATTCCTTTCCTACTTACAGGCATGAGAGAAAATAAAACCAGTAAAATTTGAATAAAGAGTAAGCACTCACTGGTTCATCTGGAAATATAATTAACAACAGTAGAAAGGGAAACGTCCCTTGGAAAAGCTAACTTTGACTTAGAAAAAGCAAAGCTATAGGGTAAAAGTGTTTGCTCCAGAAAGAAGCCACCATCCACACCCTAAATGTGTCAAGAATGCTGAAAAGCTACCCAGTAATGAGAGCAGGCCATGTGCATCCTAGAAGCAAGAATCCCACTCTGGAAAAGTCATGGCTCCATCTGGCCATTTCAACAAAAATGCATTATTTCCTACCTACAATTATTATCCTCATACTTTCAGAAAGAGGAGCAGCTTTCCAACATCAGCCTGAAGGAAGAAAACCAATGATTACTTAACACCAGCAGATCTGCCATTTATACAGCTCATGGATGGAAGCAGAGCCGTCAATGCTAGCTTTCTACTCAGCAAAGATGACCTGGGTTCATTACCAAAAAACCGTATACAAGACATGACCCTAGTTTGGGTCCATCTGTTTCCATCTGTCCATGTGTCTCTCCCTCTATTTTTTATGCAGTAGAATAGTATTGTGGGGCTTCTTCATCCAGTTTGCCCAGGCCAGAAGCAACCCAGAAAATTATTTTTAACAGAGACTACTTGTCATGGTAATTAAACTTCTGTTTTGGCTTGGATGACACTTTATTTTCAAATCAAATAGTAAGAAATGCTTCCATTTGCTATTTCCTTGTCTGGGTTTTTAAAAAGTACTTTCATGTGAAACTTTGTCTGAAGTCAGGGTGCAAACCCTTCCTCTCTGCCTGCCTGTGAGGCCAGCCTGAGTGAGGAAGGCATTTAATGAAGCAGACACTGGGCTTGTTAATTTGTTATACTGTGAAGTGAACTGGAAACCTAACCTTTCACCTTAGTTGCTGATCTGGCTGAGTTAGAAGCTGGCAAGAGATTGGTGATTGGAAGAATTAATTATCACTAGTTCTTAGGCTCACAGGGAGACACTCCCTCTCCCAATCCTTGTCTGCTATTCCTTGTGACAAATTTCTAGTCAAAAGAGACCCAGAGTAAAGACATAAAAAGAGAGATCAGTGGACCAAAATAGAAGTCGAATGGTAGGTCTCTGTAAACATCACCATTTGATCTTCACCAAAGTATGAACACAGTTCAGTGGAGGAATGATCTTCTTTTCAGCCAGTGGCATTGGGACAATTGGCTAACCACGATTCCTCACAGGAAAAGAAGTAAGCTTTGTTATGACACTCACATTTTACATAAAAATCAACTCAAAATGGATCGTAGGTCCCAATGAAAAGTGTAAATTTATAAAAATTTACAGTAAATCTTTGTGGCCTACAGTTAGTCAAAGAGTTCTTAGAAATTAAACCAAACAGACAATCCATTGAAGGGAAGAAATTAATAAATAGGACTTCATCAAAACACTTACGTTCTTCCAAAGGCACTGTCATGAGAATGCAGAGACTACATCGACTAGAAGAATACATTTAAGAACTAAATATGAAAGATTTGACTCCAAAATATAAAAAGCAGTCTCAAACTTAACAATAAATAAATACCACAATTAAAAATGGCATAAGGACTTGTTTGACTTATGAATATGGTCTCTAGTTGTGTCCATTTTTTCTATAAAAGCCTCGAGGTTATCTTTCTTTATAGCTGAGTAATATTCCATTATATAAATATACCACAACATTTTTATCCATTCCTCAGCTGATGGACATTTGGGTTGCTTCCACAATTTAACTATTACAAATTGTGCTGCTATAAACATGGGTGCACATGTATCACTGTGATATGATGTTTTCAGTTCTTCTGGAAAAACACTGTATTATCTCACTAGTGTAAGAACCTGAAAGAGTGGATAAAATCTAGGAGCTATAATAGACATTGTGAAATGAAAGGAAACTGCTCAAAATGAATGAACAACTGGGATAAGGGAAAAAAGAAAAGAAGGAGAAAAATATGTACATATGTATGTATACACTGGACAGCTAACATAGTTTTACTACTGACTTTTACTGCTGTACTGAAAGGAACAGTTAGGTGTTTGATCAACCTTACATGTCTATATTTGTTTATCTGAGTATCCAATTTGAAGACATCAATATGTAACACAATGACCATTGTTAATTTCTTATCACCTTGTTTGAAATTGTGTATTGCTTGTATTGTTTTTGTGTTATTTTCTAAACGTGTTTGTTAATGTTTTTATTCTTTTATCTTTGAAATAAAAAAAAAAGAAGTAAAACTGAAAGCTTGGTTTATACCAAAACCTGTAAAGGATGTTTGTGGCTGTATTATCTATGACAGTCATGAGCTAGGCGCACCCCAGTGTTCTTCAAAAGCCAAATGAATGAATGCGGTACAGCCGTACCACAGACTCAACAAAATGAACAAAATGCTAACATGTATGAGCTGGGCAAATCTTAAAAAACCTTACTCTGACAGAGAGAACCCAACTTCAAAAGGTTATATACGATAGAATTTAACTTACTTGGCATCTCAAAAAGACTCCACCACAAGGATGGGGAGCAGATCAGAGGCCGCCAGGGCGCGGCAGGCTGGGGTGTGACTGCAAAGGAATAGCAGGTGGCAGCCCCTGGACGGCAGCACCGCCCTGCGTCCTGAGTTTAGTGATACTCACGAGCCTATACATGTGCCAACATTCATAGAACTTTGCACCAAAGTTTTTAAAAAGTAAGTTTTATCATACTTTTTAAATAAAGTTACCCGGGGTATTTTTTATAGTGAAAATATAGTCAGGTACCAGTTTCTTCACAGATGATACTTTCCTCTGTTATTTTACTGGGAAATATAGATCCTGTGTAAAACAATCAGTGTCTACTTTGAACACTTGGGGCTGGGGATATAGCTCAGTGGAATAAGCTCCTGCCTAGCAAGTTCGATCCCCAGTATTGCCAAAAAAAAAAGTGATTTTATTTTATTTTGAACACTTACTATTAGATCTCAAATGTTGCTAATTATTAAAATGCAAATGACGATTTTAAATTTTAAAAACAAAGAGATAACACATTTAGATAAGTGAGTCTAATGTAGGAGCCAGAAATCACAAGGACCATTCCGGGCGGTATTCTGTCACTGCCTTGAGCAGTGCTACTTTAGTAGATAAATATTGTAGAAATTTTCAAGGTTCTCAAGAGAAAAAGGGGGGGTGGAAGGAACATCAATAGTTTGAGATGGTTTAATAATTATGGGGTTTTATACATTTTTATAAGAGTATGCTACACAGAATCAGAAAAAGGCATAAACACTAAAAATGCTATTGCATACGATAAAATGAACTTATTTCTTGATATTTCCTTTTTATTTGCATCCCAGTTTTATCAACATTAGTCTGCATAATCAGAAAACAAACTCAATCAATATATAATTGTTTGAAAGTAAGAAAACAGTACTAGCATAACTGTAAAATATGCATTTCTGTGTTAGTTTTCTTTATTAAGATGTATCACGCTGAGGAAAGAAAGATATAAATAATAAGGAAACAAAAATATATGTGGGTCAGAGGCAGTAAGAGAACCCTCATAAATCATTTCTCAGTACATGTCAATTTTTCAAGGTTGCTACACAATTTCAAGGGCAAGCACTTAACAGAAATTTGACAGTACACTGGAAATTTTTAAAATAATCTTCAGACTGTACAGCTGAACTCACTGTAGTTTGCCTGGTACAAGTCTTATGCTGGGCACTGGAAATGTAACAAACCTATTCGGTTCCTCCCTTGGGTAAAATTAGAGCCAAGGCCAAAGCATAAAGAGGGGCATCTCAGCTTTGTCTCGATGGTAAAGCCCCAACTGTGCCCGGCAGTCACTGCTGCAGGAAGCACGGGAAGAAGGCTGAGCTCACGGAGGGGAGTGCTGGGCGGGGGTGTCCTAAGGCAGAGACAGCTGCTGTGCACAGAGATAATAGATTAGAGACATGCTGCAGAACAGCGGTCAAACCGCAGGTAAGGTTCTGGCTCAGAAGTGATCAGGTTATGCACTAAACAAGGGTGATGGCAGTGACCTGGACAGGAGGGGAGAGAGGAGAGGAGAGGTCTGACACATATTCTCCTCAAGCTACCTGGCACGCACACTCTAAGAGACCCTGTGCTTGTTCTCCCCACGCACAACAGGTCTACTCTGCCCAGTTCCTCAGTGATGCCTCTGCTAGAAAATCCTATTCTCAACATCTTGTTGTAAGGCACTGACATCTACAGATTGACCTCAGTTCCCCCCACTCCTACTTGATAATGCTTAGGACTGAAAGGTAATAGCAAGTGTAAGTATCTGTTCCCTATTGTCCTAGAAAGAACCTGGGATGTGCTGTTAGCAATAATTTTCCTTTGTGGTGGAAAGAAAATGGTGGGGGAAGGGCATTTATTTCCCTTCAACATCACTGGGATATCCGTGAAAACCACTTTTCCTCAACTGAAGTTCATCTTAACCCTGACCACTCAACATCTGCTCTCTCAGAAACGCTTGTTTCTGTGGCATTTCTGGCTCCATCTCCTTCACTTCTACTGGCTCTTTCTCCTTCACTAAACTTCTTTGCCATAGCTCCTCCTGGATTGGTCTTCAAGTTTATTTTTTAAGCACGTTCTAGCAGCTCCATCCACTCACATGACTTTAAGTGCCCCAACTGCTATGGTTTCCATGGATGACCTGGAGCCTACATTTCTCTCCTAAGCATCAGACCTCACAACAGCTGGATCATCTGTCATCTCCCGAGACAACTTGAAGATTTCGCAAAATCAACATGACTAAAATCTAACTGAGCCGGGCATGGTGGTGCATACCTGTGATCCCAGCACTAGGGAGGCTAAAGCAAGGGGATCGTTGCAAGTTGAAGACCAGCCTGGCTACAAAGTGAGCTCAAGGCCAATCTGCATGAAGTTCAGGCTGACCATGAGCTCACTTAGTAGCCAGGCTGGTCTCGAACTCACAGACCCTGTCTCAAAAAAAAAAAAATTCCTATCTCTTTAACCTGCTGTGTTTATTGCTACAGATAAAAATTCATTCTTTAAATAACCATATAGTAGTCACCATATAAATGTCCCTCATTTATTCCACTTCTGATGGTCATTCTCTTTGTCCCAAAGTTTTTGGTTGGAAACAATGTTGTCATTCTTTTACTTTTTTCAATAGTATGAAATACCTTGAATAATGTAATAAGTTTCTTTTTCTTACAGATTCGATACAAGTAAGTTGCTAAAGGATTTTTTTAAAATCTCAACTATTTCTGAATATCTCCAAGGGTATTGGTATGTTTAAATTTTCTACTCTTTTAGGTTAATGTTGGTAGTTCACATTTAATTCAAAAAATCATCATTTCCTCTAAATTTTCAAATTTATTGCCACATATTTTCATGCAATGTTCCTTTATGATCCTTTCCATCTCTTCCATACTAAACTCTTGACCTTTCCCTCAAATCTGCTTTTCTTCCCATTTTCTGAAGATCTGGAAAAGGAACCATGATCATCACTGAATTAAAGCCACCTTTGACTCCAGCCCTCTCCTTCACATTCAGTCTTCTGTTTGAGCCTGTCTGCCTCTAAACCGCTCTACGTCAGTTCATCCGTCTCTCTTAACTACCATTGCTTCTGCTCCTCCGCACCATCCTTGCAACTTCTGTGAATCACTGCAGCGCTTTCTAATTTGTTCCTCTGCTTCCTCTCTTGCCTGTCTCTGTGTCGTAACTGTTGGGTCATGTCATTCTGCTGCTGAGAATTTCTCAGACAGAATTACAGTGCCAAAATAAATCCCCAAGTCTTCTTTTAGGCCTGCATGACCCTGAATGATTTGGTTCCTGTCTGTGTTTCAACTTTTCTTCTTCCAGCTATAAAATTTCAGCCTTAATGATCTTTGTTTCCCTTTTTCTCTCTAAAAGCACAAAGCTAAAAAGAAGAATTTTTAAATAAATGGTATATAAAACATAGCTCTCCGTCTTGAAGAAAATGATTAAAATCCCTACTTCACACCATATTTTGAATGTAAAATAAATTGAAAATTATTAATCTTGAAATAACATGTATGATCTGGGGATTGGGAAGAATATTTTAATAAAAAACTCAGAAGCTAGATAAGAAAAGATAGAAATATTTAATAATTCAAACATTGAAATGGATGGCATAATAAATGAACAAATGATACCACATAAAAAGATAAATGATTGGGATAAAATACTTCCAAACTGGATTAAAAGGTCACTATATATGTATAAATAAAGAGCTCTTGCAAATAAGACAAAGGTGAATATCCAAGAGAATACACAGACAAAAAAGTAATACAAACAGAATCTCTCTGCTCTGTCTCTGTCACACTCTCATATACATATACCTCAAAATAGCCAATAAAGTAGGAAAAAAGTTCAGCTCACATTCATCTAAAGTGTGGGAAATATAAACTTAAGAAAAACAAAAATAATATTGCTTCTCACTATAAATATTAAACAGTAGAAAACCTGGTTGCTGGCAAGAATGCGGGGAAAATGGTTCTTCTGAAAGACTGCTGGCATAGTAATGTCTCATCATTACTGTTTTGGAAGATAATCTGGTAATATTTATCCAAGATTATATATATATTTTTCTCATATTATAAAAGTTCATACATATATTCCAATATATAATATTTCATTAATATCACCCTTGTGAATCTGACTCAAAGTAATAAATTAGTAGCTAAAAATAGTATCTTCCATTTATAGCTAACCTAGATTAAAGACATTTGATATGCCAGATACTATTTTTAAACATTTTACAAGTCCTAATCTACTTTATCTATATGTCAATACAATAAGACTAGTATTATTTTCATTTTACACATCAGCTATAAATTGTATGTATATAGATATACAATATTTATTACCGCATTATTGACCATGGAGACAAAGGAGTTGCCTATCAGTGGTGGAATAGTTTATAAAATCCATATCATGTAGTAGTTCTTGACTATGGAGATACAGAATCACGTAGGAAGCTTTCTAAACACAATGCTTAGACCCCAGAACAATTAAATTAGTGTTCGAGGGTCAGTTAGTGCACAAATCACTGAGATATGTGGCCCCTAACTTGTAAAGCCATCCATAACAAATTGTTAAAGGTGACAAGGAGGGTATGTACTACAATCTCATCCTTTTAAAACAATGAGATATAAAAAGATCCGTATCCATGTACATCTATATTTACATACACACTATATATAAATACATATCTGATATACCATGTACTATTTATACTATGTTTATAAATTATTATATATAAAACATGTTGACGTTAAATGAAAATTTATCAATATGTTATATATTAGGTACAACATGGAAAAAGCATAAAAATATGAACATATGGTTAATATTATGAAATAAGACATAAATGGCTCATAACTAGGGGACAGAGAAGAGGTGAAGAGAATTGGAAGAAAACAAAAAAACACAAAGATACTCACCATAAAAGATCAGCATTTGTTTTCATAGTAGTTACCTCAAGAAAGCCTAATTTCAGGTAATTTTAAAATATATTTCTGTGTGAAATATTTTTTCTATACACCTGCATCATTTATACAATCAGAAAAAGCCTCCTTATTACTGAGGGTTTTTTTCCTTTGTTCGGTGGTGCTGGGATCGAACCTGGCTTTGCGTATGCAAGTAAGAGCCCTACCACTGAGCTACAGCCCCAGCCCAGTTTTCTTTTTTTTTTTTTAATCTTATTTTTCTCTTGAGCCTTTAGCACATACACTGCCCTCCTCTGATTCCTTACCTGTCTAACTCTCCCTTCTTTTTGACCCCCAGATCAGCCCGTCAGAACTCCTTTGAAGTTCGATCAGAACTCCCTCTTAATCACTGTCAATTTTTCCAGGCTGTCCTCGTTTTCAGAGCGCGTCTCAGTTTGAAGCGGTGTGTGCAGCTACTAAATCTGGCCACACCCCCAGCACATGCACACGTGCACCCTGCTCCAGAGTGGAAGCCGGAGGTCTGTGACCTGACCTGTTTGTCTCGCCAGTGAAGCCTATGCCTGACCCAGTGCTTAAGCATGTGGATGTCTCCACGAAACCTTCGCGCCTTTTCGGTTCATTTCTCTGTATCGAATAACCTACCTTTCATGTGTTCTTACTTTGGGTTTCAGTGAGACATACGATCCCGGGTGTCTGGGAGCATGTCTTCCACCTGTCAGGACCCTTGAGTGCCTCGAAGATCCCCAACCGGTTGGGAATACTTTCCCACTTTCTCTGACCCTTCTCCTTCTACCATGTTCCCCTTGGTGCCCGCACCCTCTCCTGCTGCAGTGGGAGAAAGCTACATGGGGATAAAGTCCTCACCACAAGCACAGCCCAGATTTCGGTGCTCACTACATGTCGGCTCTTGTGAGGCTGCTTAGATGGTCATTAGCACCTGAGTATGTGAGGGCGTCTTCTTGTGTGTTCCCTGCCTCCTCCTCCCAACGATGGGGCTTACTGTCCCCTTCATTACAGACCAGCTTATGTTCTCCCAAATTCATATGTTGCAGTCCTAACTCCCAGTACCTCACCTCAGAAGGTGACTGCACTTGGTGATAAGGCCGTTAGAGAGGTAATTAAGGTTAAATGAGGTCACAAGAGGAAATCCTCAATCCAGCGTTACTGGTGACTTCGTAAGAGAAACAGACATCAGACAGGAGAAAAGGCCACATAAGCACGCAGCTAACAGACATACACCTACAAGCCAGGGAAAGAAGCCTCAGGACAAACCAGCTCTGACTGCATCTCTGTGTTATACTTCTGCTCTCAAACTATAAAAAAATTAATCTCTATCGTTTAATCTACCTGGCCTGTGATGGTAGCCTAAGCAGACTACTACTTCTTCGTGGAAGAACACACTCGGTTTCCTAGAGCTACACTGAGAGATGGCCTAGTAACTCTGCCTTTTGTTGCCCTCTCTGCCAGCAGTTAATCCTCTGACCCATTCAGGAACAGCCACCCTTCCAGTGTTTTCAGAAAAGTGAGTTTCTTACTTTCTAGGATGTTTCTGCTGTTCTTCTTACCTCCACCAGAAGTTGAAGACGCCTCATGTTCCGTCTTCCCTCAGGAATTTTAACCTTAGGATTGTGGGGTGCTATCACCACCAGTATCTCAGTTTTCCATCTTTATTTTCCCCAGGAGGCCTGTGTTGGAAATACGGTCCCCATTGCGGTGAGGCTGAGGGGTGTGAGTCTTGTAAGAGGCAGGGCCTGCTGGGAGGTGTTTAGTCACTGAGAGCACTAACCCTTGAGAGTAACTGATTTCGTTCTCATGGATCTTATGAGAGGGCTATTGGTTTTGGGGGTCTTTTTTTTTTTTTTTTTTAAAGCAAGCCTGGCTCCTCACACTCTGACTTTCTCTCTCGCCACTTGATCCATCCCCCTTATTGCATTCTTGTCACAACGTCATCTGCTGTGAGACCCTTATCAGAACTGAAAATGCTAAGGTCTTAAATCTCCAGAATTGTGAGCTAAGTAAATAAACCTCTTTCTGTACAAATTGCCCAGTCTCAGATATCTTATTCTAGTAATTAGAAATGAGCTAATATACAGTGTCCAATGTAAGAATCTACTAAAATGAAAACTTTCTCCCAAGCTTTCTCCCAGAACCAAGAAAGCCCACAGCCTACAAGGAAATACTTTCCTTCTTGAGAAAAGCAAACCTCTGAAAGGGAAAGTCGGAAGCATCAGTACCAAAAGAGCACTCAGACACCAGTTTTTTGATTCTGCCACTCAGAAACCACAATGTTTGTTCTTAAAACATGACTGAGGAAATAAAATTCCAAGGAAGACATGGCTTTTTACCATAAGCTTATGGGAGTTTACAATCTACAGTCCATGCTGAGAAACTAAAATTTAGCAAATACCCCTTTTGAGCAAATATTCCTTCAGTAAAAGTGATCACTGTCAGCTTATCCAGCCAAAACAATAACAGGAAATAGTAGAGAAGAAATGAATGATGTTTGATGCCTAAACACTAAATAATCTTAATCATTCAATATCTCATAAAAATAACTGGTGGAACACTGTGGGTAAAAATCAGTACAAATTAAAATAGCTGTTTTACTTTTGGCTTTCACATCTAAACTTATCATAAAAACACTAAATTTTTTTCTTGCTGTTAAGTCTCTGCCTAGTACCTAAGCCTTCTTTGGGTCATGGCAAAGTGAAGTAGAGAAAGGGACAGCTCTCTGACTCAGGAGTCAGGGGAAACTTTTACTGTCTTCACTCTAGTGTTGGGGACCACAAATTCACAATGGCTAGTTTTATATTTCCCTAAGGGAGAGATGGAGGCTTGGGATTTTTGGTATCAGCCTTTTGAGATTTCCTAAACAGTCTAATAGTGCTAGGAAGTGGAGGCCCAAATATACCTTAATCAGTTCCTTGAGAGGAACTGATTTTGTTCTCATGGATCTTATGAGAGGACTATTGGTTTTGGGGGTCTTTTTGTTTTTTTTTTTAAAGCAAGCCTGGCTCCTCACACTCTTGACTTTCTCTCTCGCCACGTGATCCATCCCCCTTATTGCATTCTTGTCACAATGTCATCTGCCGTGAGACCCTTATTAGAACTGAAAATGCTAAGGTCTTAAACCTCAGTATTAATGTGGGTGTTTTGCCTCCTAAAACCTGTATTTTGCTGGCTGCAGGTAGATCTAATCCTGTGCTCCTGTCTGAGGGAGAATATGTTCTTTGTGGCACCCAAGTTGAGAACATCTTGTTTTATACTTGGGCCTGTGTCTGAACAGGCTATAATTGGCTTAGGGCTGGTTGGGGGCCCCCAAAGTCCCCCTCATTGTGTGAGGAGCCCAAAGGGACCAGGTCCACTTTTGTTTCCCTGCAAGAGGGATCCATCTTTATTATATTTGAAATTGCAATCCTTGGTCTAATGATAACTTTTATTACATCAAGGGCACAAGATAACTGAAACTGGTCATTTTTTTTAGTAGCAGCAGGAGCAGTGGCATCAACATTTTTGTCCTTGGACTGTTTATAATGTTTTCTACGGTGTCCCACTGTCTTGGTTACTTTTCATTCATTGCCAAGACAAAATGCTCAATGCCCAGAATTTTAAGGAAAGAAAGGTTTCTTCAGCTCACAATTTGTGGAGGTTTCAGTCCATGCTCAGCTGGCTCCAAGGCAGAATGGTACATGGCAGAGGGCAACAGTTGAGGGCAGCAGAAAACAGCAAAAGCAGCAATAGCAAAGAGGGAAGAGCAGAAAGAGCAGGCCTCCTTCCCTCCCTTTTACTGTACGCAGGCTCCCCACCCAGGGTGGGTGTTGCACTCACAGCCATAATCCCAGCATTGGACCATGAATCACCTAAAAACTCTAGAAGCCTACCCCCATGACTGCATGAGGCTTTGGGGGGACTTCTAACACCCACTTTTCCACATTTAAAACAGTTGATCTCACAGGGCGTGGTCATGCACACTTGTAATCCCAGCACTTGGGAGGCCGAGCCAGGAGGATTATTGTAAGTTCAAGACCAACCTGGGCTACTGTCTTGGTTGCTTTTCTCTTGTTGCTGAGACAAAATACCCAACGCCCAAAATGAAGGAAGGAAAGGTTTATTTGCTTACAGTTTGTGGAGGTCTCAGTCCATACTTGGCTGGTTCTGAGGCAGAGTGGCACATGGCAGAGGGCAAACTTCATGGCAGCAGAGCACAGCAAAAACAACCAGAGCAAAAGGACGAAATGGCTGCAAGCAGCCTCCTTTTCTCTCCTACATTGTAAACAGCCTACCCCACCCAGGGGTCCTGAACCTCTCACACAATCTCCATGCCCTCCTCTTCCACACACTCAGGATGTTTACAAAGGAAGCACCTCAGCTTCCTCCTGAGTCACTCAGCTAAACCTCTAGATTCCCCAAGTTGACACAATGTATCAACCATAACAGCTACAAAGTGAGCTCAAGGCTAGCCTGAACGGCATGGCGAGACCCTGTCTCAAAAAGACTAAATAAATAAATAAATAGATAGATAGATAAATAAAACAGTTGATCTCAGTTTTTGCCCCCTTTAAATTGTTGGATATGGCTTGGGTCATTAGGGCTGAATTAGAAGAGGAGGAGCCTATATTTTGTCTCTTACATAAGCTCCAAGATCATTGTATCCACAAACAAGGAAGCTCATATACAGTCATGGTCAGCATTTTCCAAAACCAATTTAAGAATCTGAATATTAGCATCTTCAGGATTAGCAATTTGACAATTCACAGCTCCCTATATATGAGCCACAAATTGAGTACATGGCTTGGTTGGGCCCTGGAGCACCTGAGTGAAGGACTACGCAGGCTCCTTCTTCTGGGATGGAAGCCCAGGCCCTGTGCAGCAAACTAGCAGTTTGCCAAATAGTTCCACAGGGTAGCGTGCCTGTCCATCTAAACAAGGTATCTGAGCCCCATTTTCATTTTTTCAGCCTGTTGTCTAACAAGTGATCTCAAATGAACATCCAAATGTAAATACTGAGTAGGTAAAAGACTCGTTTTAGCAGGATGGTGAAGATCAGATGGAATCAACAAGGCAGGCGGACTTCAAAAGATTTCCTAGGAGTCTTACCTTAAGTGGACTTTGGACAATATTATTATTAACTACATTGTTTAAAATTTCTTTTAACATCTTGATTTTAACAGGATAGTGAGTCTCTACCCTTTGATGAGATGGTGTGGTTCTTCTATTCTTTCCACAGGGAAGCACATGGCACTGCCTAAATCCTCACCAGTAGCGGCTGCCTGAGTTCGTATCTGATGACAGAATGGGGTAGAGGAATGTGAACGTAGTGGGTGCTCTCAGGAGATAAGATGCCTTATCCTCGCAGCAGGTGCATGAGGCACCGTGAGCATGTTGGAAGACTTGTCTTTATCATCCTCTGAATACTTGGGCGGACACTGTGAAACTGAAACTATCCCTTTTGCCAAAGGAGGTTTTTCTGTGAGGTCTGAGTGTGTGATCCTGTATGTGGATTGCAGAGGCAAGAGCACAGAAGGCTCCGCGTTATAAAGGTGTCAGGAGATGAAGTCACCCCAACGACCAGCAGTGTGGAGACTTTGACCCACTTTCTCTCACATGCATTTTGCCTTTTGTAACAGGTATTTTAGCAATTGAATATATTGCTTTGCTTCAGCCAAAAGAGATTTTAAAGAGTGAAATTACCTCATACTTTATTCCCAGTGAATATCTTACTCTCGTCTAAAGCACAAACCTTAGACTGGAGGCTCTAAGGTACTAAGGTGAGGCGCTAAGGTACATGGCAAGAGAGGAAGAGAGAGAGACAGAGACAGAGAGAGAACAGGAGCCCAGCAGGGTTCCGGGATGACCAGCTGTTCAAAAGGAACAAACGCAACAGGAGGCAGCCAGACCTGCACTTACTGACTGAGGAGGGGATTTGAGGAGGGGGTTATCAGATGATTCACAGGGCTGCGGGGGCCTCACCCCAAAAAGAATCTTGCCTTGGAGTATCCTTAGTTTTAATATTAGTAGGTGCGAAAGGATGGCCCACCCCTAATGGGGTAATGGGAAATCTCAAAAGGGTGATAGCAAAAATCCTAAACCTCCATTCATCTTTTAGGGAAGTATGCAAGACTAGCCATTGTGAATTTGTGATCCCCAATGCTCTAGCGTCAGAAAGGACAGCATAATTTCCAGCCCTGTTTAAAGAAAGGCCATTAACAAAGACTTACTAGCAAAGGATGTGTAGGTTAAATTCTCTTCTTCCATAATGCACTACCCACCACAGCCACAACCAAATTAATTCTCCCTCATCACTATAACAACTTCCATGAATCATAAGCAGCTCGCGTACTATCGATCAGAAGTAAAAAGAAAATCTTTATCCCTAGCTCACGGGGCTTCGTTTGAACTAAGGGTCCTGTGTCTTGGTGAGTTCTTGCCATGTTATAACACTTGATAGCTGCTCATTAGCACTGGAGGGATAAAGGACGCAAGGCCTCTTGGCACCAAGGACTGTTCAGTGTCTGGTTTCCTCTTTAATATCCAATTAAGCGCAAGAGTGCATAAATCCAAAAAAATTACATAGATCCTCAGCTTCCCGGCTCAGTTTCTCACTCAATCATTAAATGCGATTAAAATGACCTAAGATAAAAAGCAACGTTAAATAACAGTGGGCAGGAAATTAATCATACAAAGACCCTATCCAAAAGGAGATGAGGAGTAGCATACAGGTCACCCACATTGCAATTCTTTGTGCCTTAGCCTGGGCGCTCAGTACGGTTCATGTAAGTTTACCTTTTGAATAATTACTTATAGAAGTTTCCACAACCCAACTATTATGGGTTAATAGAGATGACTAAGTTAATGATATGCCAATTTTAGCAGGGCTAAAATTACTATGGAAATTTAATAGCTTTTCTCCCCAAGCTGGAGACACAGTAACTTCTCATCACATAGTTAATAACATAGAGTTGGGTAAGAGTCAAGTACTCCCAGAAAGACTGGTAGGTAAAGACACAGAAGAATACATAACCAACGCAGGTCTCCGCCCTTTGGGGATTTAACAACACAGTAACGTGGTTTTATTCTCCCTGTAAGTGGATTTTCATTTCCCCTTTAAAGCCTTAGGTCAAGTCTGTCGAGATAGCTGCCTGCGTTCAAGCTAGGCTGTGGAGCGCTGATAACACTTCTCCTTCGGTTCAGTTTGGCATCCCACGGAAGCTGTAAACTCATGAAACAGGGACAAGAAAGACGCAGACACCTCACTGTAACCTACACGGACAGAAATTACACTTAAGTGTCAGCTAGGATGTGAACTCAAACTTCACCAAAGAAGGGACAGTTGGGCTGAGTAGTGAAACGTAATAGACTTTGTGAGAGTTTCAGGAGGAAGAATTTTAGGTTCAAAAGCAACGTGGGGGAACAGTGATGTTGATGACAATGGCAGAGTAAAAACATTCAAAATTGCCCCAGTGCAAAAAAATAACAAAAACACCGACAAAAATGAACAGAACCAACTTTTTCAAGAATCAGGAAATCAAGGACTTAAAGAAATCTGGGAATAGACCAGGCGCAGTGACTCACGCCTGTAATCCCAGCACTTGGGAGGCTGCGGCAGGAGGATCATTGTAAATTCAAGACCAGCCTGGGCTACAAAGTGAGCTCAAGGTCAGCCTGAACAGCATAGCAAGACTCAGTCTCAAAAAAAAAAAAAAAAAATCTGGGAATAATTAAACACGGTAAGAAGAATGAGCTTTGGTGTTTTAACTTGTCCCGTATTTTACTATCCAGCTTTGGAGCAGGCTTGAAAGTTAATAGCCCACACATAGGGTGCAAGCCAGCCTCTTGGCAGCCATCAGGGAAGTAAAACAGAGTCTAAATCCTTTGAAAGCTTCCTCCCCCAAGAGTTACCATTGTTGACCTGTCTAGAGGCCTGGGAGACCTCACTTGTTCCTGTTTGACCCGACTCATTTCCCAGAGCAAACAGCCTCCCCCCCCCCCCCGGCATTTTCTGAACAATTATAAGCAATTATTTAACTTCATGGATGCCTGAACAAATGAACAATCGGGCAAATAATACATTAACCAGAGGCGAAAAGGAAGTCAGGGAGGATGTCCTCAGGGACTTTTTGACAAGCACAGACGACCCAAATATAGAAGAGCATGCTTCTATGGGAAAGACCTGAGAAGACCCCAAGTTCTCACTTCTGCTGCCCGAAGGGGCCACACATATGGGAAGTGAAGTCTAAAAAAAAGTGCCACCTGCTTGGCTGTTTGTTATAGGCATGGCCCCAATACACAGCAGAATCCCTAGACAAAGGCCGGGAAATTAACTGCTTCTAGGTAGTTAAGAAAATCTCTAATATTAGCCGACAACTAAGCTAAGTGAGCAATTGGTCACACACAGCAAAGCTCAATTTTACAGATTTAGTTCAGAAACGTAACTAGATAATCAACAAGAACCATACAAAATAGCCATAGCAGTGGAGAGAGAGGAATTTGATTTCTAGAGATGCCAGGTAACATTATTTTAAATGTCCAGTTCTCAATCAAAAATTATGGAAAAGAACAGATACACACACACACACTCACACAATAGCTCAGATAATTATACTACTAATTTTTATTAGTTCATTGAAAAGAACAGTGTGGTTATATTGTTTGTTCAATTTTTCACACATATATTTTATAATCTAAGCAGCTACTTTGAAGATAACAATGCATTATATTAACCATTGTTAATCTATTATGTTGTTTTGAAATTCTGTATTATTATTTTTTTTCTCTTTAAAATAAAAAAAATTATGAGACATACAAAAAAACCAACAAAACGATGACCCATATGCAAGAAAAAGTAATCGGTATAAATTCCTCCTGAAGAAGCCCAAAGATTGGATTTCTTAGATCAAGACTATATTAAACTAAATCTGCTATTTTAAATATATTCAAAGAGAACTAAAGAAACTATGTTTAAAGAACCAAAAGAAATATAAGAATAATGTTTCATTATATAATCAGTAAAAAGAATTTAAGTAAAGGAACAAAATAAAAATTCTGGAGTTAAATGTATAATAATTAAAATGCAGCATGCACTGAGGGGTCAACATCAGAACTGAGCAGGAAGCAAGAAACAACAAACTTCATGACAGGCCAACTGGCTTACCCAGTCTGACAAATGGAATGAAGGAAAGAATTTTTAAAACTAACAGAACTTCAGGGATCTATGGGACACAGTCTAGCATTCAAAAAACACATACTGGGAATCACCAAGGGAGGGAAGAGAGGAAAAAGGTGAGCAAAAGTATTGAAAAAATTCCTAAATTTGATGAAAAACATTAACCTAAACATCCAATAAATTCGGGGTACCCCAAGTAGGATAAACTCCAAAAAAATTCATACCTAGATACAAATAAAACTGTTGAAATACAAAGATAAGTTTGATAACCTCAAGAAAGACCTAACTCACTGTGAACAAGGAGTTTTCAACAAGCTTAACAACAGTTTTCAGAAGCTATGGAGAAAAGAGATAGCAGGATGACAGGTAGGTAGATAGGCAGATGATAGATGATAAATAGATCTTGATCTGTATCTAGATATATAGAGCAATCTAGATATACACCTGAAAGAAAAGAAAACCCCATTGAAAACAGCAACAAACTTGACAAATCTTTAGCTAGAATTCCCAAAGGAAAAAAGGGGAGAAGACTCCAAATATGACTGGAATACCATGAACAAATACATGCCCACAAATCAGACAACCTGAATTACATGGGTAAATTTCAAAAAGATACAAACCGTCAAAAGTGACTTGCAAAAAAACAAGAACATAACAAAATTAAATTAGTAATGATAAAAAAACTTCCTAAAAATACAAGTTCTTGCAAGGTCAGAGGACTTCTCAGATTAATTCTACTAAGTGATTTAAAAAACAGAAAACACTAAACCCTTTCCAAAAAATAAAAGAGGGAACACTTCCCAATATATTTTGTGAGATCAGTCATAACATATCAATGTCAGACAAAGTTGTTAGAAGCAAACTACAAAGTAATAACCTTTATTATTATAAATTCCTTAAAATAGGGCTGGTAATGTAGTTCAGTGGTACGTCCTTAACTAGCACATACAAGGTTCTAGATTTGACTGGTAGTGCTGCAAAAAAAAAAAAAAAAAAAAATCTTAAAATAATAGCCAAACAAATTTAGTAAGACATGAGGATCATATACTGTCATCAGATAGAATTTATCCCAGGAATATGTTTGCTTCAAAACATGAAAATCAATCAATGTAACACATTATACTGGTAAAAAACAACACCCACATAAGCATCTCAGAAAATGCAGAAAAAGTACTTGACAACACCTTTCTATGGCAAAAAAAAAAAAAAAAATCAGCAAATGAAAAACAGTGTTTTAGGCCAACTTTGAAAACACCTCAGCTAATATATACTTGATAGTGAAACACTCAAAATTTTCTCTGTATCCTCAGAAACAAGTTAAGACTGGTCATTCTCACTCTTCTATTCAAAATTTTTCTACAGATTATACCCAGAGAAGTTAAGAAAAGAAATAAAAGCTATCTGGATTGAAAAGGAAGAAGTAATGTTATCTCTATTTACATGAGCTTATAGATTGAAGATCATAAGAAATCTATACACAAAAATCTCTATTGTACTAACAAATCAGTTCAACAAAGTTGGTAGATATAAACACAAAGCCAATACATAAAAATCAGTAAAATCAGTTTAACTACCATACAGTAGCAATGAACAATTTGAAAATGAGGTTAAGAAAACAATTCCATTTATGGTAGCATCCAAAAGAATAAATATTTGGAAATAACTTTACCAAAAAAAAAAAAGAAAATTAAAAGTATTGTAAAAGTGAACATCTAAGAACTAAACTATACAGCTCTTTGAAGAAAATATAGGTGTAGAACTTCATGACCTTGGAATAGCAATGACTTCTTAGATATGACACTTAAAGGATAAAAAAAACAAAGAAAAATAGATAAAATACCTCAAAAAGTAACAAACTGGGCTGGGGCACAGCACCAAGGTCCTGAGTTTGATTTCCGGCACAAAAAAAAACCAAAAACAAAAAGTATCAAACTATTGTGATTAAAATAATTAACAATATATAAAAAACAACTGACATGGTAGGCAAAAATATTTGCAAATTATATTTTTTTACAGAGTCTGGTATCCAGAATATGTAAAGAATTCTTAACAGTCAACAGTGAAAAAGACAAATATCTCAAAAATGAGCAGAAAACTGCATATTCATTTCAACACAGAAGGTATGTCAAGAAATACATGAAAAGAAACAAAACAGTATTAGTCATTAGGGAAATGCACATTCAAACCACACTGAGATACCACTTCACATCCATCAAGATGGCTACAATCAAAGACAGTCAGTAACAAATGTGGGAGAGCGTGTAGAAAAGTTATAACTCTGTATCTCTGATGGAAATGCAGCAATGGTGCGGCCACACTGCAAAACGATTCTGCAGGTTTTCAAAAAGTTAAAGTTCTCCTATGACCTAGTGTCATGGTTACTTTTCTCTCGTTAGTGAGACAAAATACCCAACGCCCAAAATGAAGGAAGGAAAGGTTTATTTAGCTTAGTTTGTGGAGGTTTCAGTCCATATGGCTGGCTCAGAGGCAGAGTGGCAAGTGGCCAAGGGCAAACATTCATGGCTGCAGAACACAGCAAAAACCATGAGAGCAAAAGGGAGGAATGGCGGCAAGCAGCCTCTTTCTACCTCCCTTACATTGTAAAAAGCCTACCCCCACCCAGACCAAGTGTAGCACTCACATAATCTCCATGCCCTCTTCTCCCAGAGGCTCAGGATGTATACAAAGTAAGCACCCCAGCTTCCTGCTGAGTCACTCAGCCAAACCTCTGGACTCCCTAAATTGACACAATGTACCAACCATAACACCTAGCAACAACACTCCTAGACACATACTCAAAAGAAATGGAAACCTACTTGTCTCAGTCTGAGCTGCTGAAACAAACCCCAAGCACTGGGTATGCTTGCGAAAAGCAGGTATTTATTTCTCACAGTTCCAAAGGAGGGAAAACCCAAGATCAGGGACCTGGCAGACGTGATGTCTGGTAGGGTCCAGTTCCTGGTTTACAGAAGGCTATCTTCTCACTGTGTCCTCACATGGTGGAAGAGACAAGGACCCCTCTTTGACCTTTTTTAAATAAGGGCCCGGGTCCCCTTCACAAAGGCTCTGCTCGCTGACCTAGTCACCTCTTCAATGTTCCACCTCCTGATCCCATCATTTTATCTAAAAACAGATTTCAACACATGAATTTGAGGGGTACACAAACTTTCAGACCATTCCTACCCTCATACATATGTTCCCGCAAAAATTTGCATATAAATGTTCACAGCAACATTATTCATAATAGCCCAAAGTGGAAACAACTCAAACATACTTTGGTTTTGAATAAATACATAAAATGGAGTATCATTTGGCAATAATAAAGAATGAAGTACTGATACAACCTACAATATGGGTGAAACTGGAGAACATTATGTGAAATGAGCGAAGCCAGACCCAAAAGGGGCACATTATATGATTCTGCTGATGTGAAATGTATATAATAAGCAAATTAGTACCTACAGAAAATGGATCAGTAATTGTCACAGCCTGGAGGAAAGAGAATAGAGACTGACAGCAGGTATAGAATTTTTTGTTTTGTTTTATTTTGGTTTTGTTTTCATGGTGGCCATTAAAATATTCTCGAATTAGACAGTGGTGATAGAAGCTCAAACTTGTGAATAAACTAAAAATCATGAAATCATATACTTTAAAAGAGTGGCGTGCAAGTTATCTCTCAATTTTAAAGGTTACCTTTACTAGAGTCCTACCAAAACTGGATCATAGTTGCTAATATAGTTGCCTGTCTTTTCAAGTGTTAGAAGATCTATAAAGTTAAAACTTAGCAGAAAGACTGGTTCTCTCTGAGCTCAGCGTGATGCCCACCACACAGGGGTGGAAAAGAAAATAATGCAGACAACATGAGGTAGTTCAGAAACTGGGAAGAGTTTGTTGTTGCTGGTGCACAGTGGAAAGTGGAAGGATTTGAGACCCTGGAGACCAGCTGTGTCCAGATGATGCCTGGGTAGACCATGCATAGGAATTTGAACTTCACACTGTGGATAAGGGGAACCACTGAGAGTTTCAAAGCTGGAGAATAAAATAACATTTGCACCTCAAAACAAATCCTTTTGATGGCAGTGAAAAAGATATTAAAAGAATAGATATTTAAGGCGGGACTCCATTGAATGACAGCAGACTTTAACAAAATAAAGTTCCATTCCCACCCTCAAGTCAATGGAAATGAGCAATTTATTCACACACGAGCTTAGGTATCACATGATTTGTCTGATACAAGAAACTCAAAATGTATGCATAAAAAAGAGCAAAATAAAAGGTAGATCATAGGAAGTAGGGAGATAGATCTTTCTCAAATGGGGAGGGGATCAGGAGATGGAAGAAGGGGCGAGGGGAAGGGAAGGAGATGAAAAAAATTTATGTTGTACATATAGCAACTCCTTCACAAGGAATGCAAACATTATGTACTGCAAACATGTACTTAAAAAAAAAAACAAGCAGTGATACTTTCAAAATGTCACAACATGCAGATATATGCAAATTGGAAGACAGGCAACTTGCTGTAATGAAAAAGTGAGGACTGCACATGTGTTACAGTAGGTTAAGTATGAGTTCTGAAATGTATCAGTAGTCCTTAATTTGTGGTTAACAGTTTTTTGTTTTGTTTCAGTGCCAGGGCCTTAGACATTTGAGGTCAGCATTCTACCACTGAGCAATACCCCTAGACTTAGCATTCCTGACTTTGGAAAGACAGGGTAGGATCCAGCCAGAGGAGAAGAACCTTACCTCTCTTGATTCACAGTTCATGGTTGGGGGCATCAACCAAATCAGAAGCTGCCACATTGGAAAGGCTGGGATGGAAGAAAGCCTTGCCAACCAGTGATCCTTCTACAGTTGTGGAGAATAAACTATTAAGAATCCAGATATAGCCACATCAACCCCTGGCACGGCAGTAAGGCCAACAGAAATTCAGCAGAGCAAACCCTGACTCAGTCATAGAGGAAACAACAGTGTTTCCAGGCTGATACGGCCAGCAGCCCCAGCTGGGTAGATCACCTTTCAGGTCCCAGAACACTGAGGTGGCCAGGTGAGACTTTATTAATCACCTACCCAAGTTAAACTATAAGAAGTGAAATTCTAAACATCCAAGTGAGGAGATCAAACAAGAATCCAGGCTAGAGATGTAGCTCAGTAGCAGAGCACTAACCTAGTATGTGCAAGCACTGAGTTTGATCCCTACTGCAAAATAACCAACAAGAATCTAACACATTTTCTGGCAATCATTAGAGCTGGGCATAACCTTTTAGTTCAAAAATCAGTAAATAATCAACAGAGTATAAAGAAATATTTATAATTTAAAAATAAGAGACAAATAAAAAATAAAAAAATAAGAGAAAAACATCATTCAAGAGGTGGGATATGTAGATACTTTAAAAGAAAGGTTTGCTCTAAAAAAGATTATTTAGGCACCTACTGCCTGAAGGAGCATAAACTTCAAAACAACATGGAACTGATGAAAGGTGCACGAAAACACTCTGAAGCAACAGGTGAAGAGGGAGCTTGGCTGAAACGAGTCGAAGAAAGAGTAGGAGAAAACTAGCAATAGTAAACAGTGAACTTAATACTAAAAATGGAGAAGAATCTGCATTACCAAATCATGTAGAAGGTAAATTTTAGAAGCTCCCTTTAATAAAAGAGGACAAAAATATTAAAATTTTGAGAAACAATTGCTGTAAAGAATAAAAAAATAGAGACCCATCACATAGGAAAGTGATGCAACATATGACAGAATTAGTAATAAAATAAATACTAGAAAAAAGTTTTCCTCCAATGAAAGATGAAAGGAGACCTGAATGCACAGAATGATAGGTTCCAAGCTCCATGTGAAATAAATGAAGACTCAATACTATCTACTGTTCAACCAATTCCTTAAAATTCAAAGAATAATCAAAGAGTTGCTAAACATGCAGAAAAATAAATAAACAGGAAGGAACAAAACCAAGCATGCTGGTGCTAACCAGTGAGCTCAGCTACTTGGGAAGCTGAAACTGGATCACAAGTTCTAGGCCAGTCTGTGCAACTCAATGAAAGGTTATCTCAAAATAAAATTTTAAAAGGGCAAGGATGTAGCTCAATGGTAGAGCACTTGTCTAGCTTGTGTCCAGCCATGTGCCCTGGGTTTGAATCCCATTACTGAACAAAACAAAACAAGCAAACTGGGCTGGCTTCAAACTTCTCTATGGTATGCATGATAAACTATAATGAAGCACATTGGCAAAATTTCAAAATTTGGAGGGAAATGGTTTCATAGTGTGTGAAATAGTCCAATATATAAGAATTCAGAAAGCATATAGCAACTTATCTATCTTGAAAATGTTCAAATTCATGCTGTCAAAATTGGATGTCCATATACACCATATATATAAATTAATTCCAAATGGATGAAGGACCTGAACATTAGTGCCAAAAGCATGAAACTCTTAGCAGAGAACATAGAGGAAAGTTTTATGACACTGGATTTGGCAATGACACCTTGGATATGGCACCAAAAGCACAGGGGGAAAAAAGCCCAAAGAGATGAATTAGACTATATCAAAATTAAAATCTTGTACATAAAATGATATTGTCAAAAAATGAAATGACAGTTCACTAAAGAATGAGGGAAAATATTTGCAAATCCTATAGTACCTGATGGAGGATTAACAGGATGTACAGTATAAAAAACCCACAACCCAACAATAACCACCAAACTCAATTTAAAAATAAGCAAAGGGCTTTTGCAATTTCTCAAAAAATTATTTACAAGTAGGCAATAAGTACATGAGAAGCTGCTGAAGTGATCAGTAGGTAAATGCAAATCAAAGCCACAATAAGTTACTACTTTACATCTATGTGGATGGCTGTAATTAAAAAAATCAGAAATTAATGTCTGTTAGGGTCTGGAACAAGCAGAACACTTATGCATTGCTGGTGAGAATGTACCCTGGCAACCACTGTGGAAGCTGGTATGACAATTACTCCAAAAGATTAAAAATAATTACTATATGATCCAACAATTCCATTTCTGGGTATATATCCAGAAGAATTCAAAAAGGTATTTGCACAGCCATATTTATAGTAGCATTATTCACAACAGTCAAAATGTGGAAACAACCTTGTCCACCAATAGAAGATTTATTTTATTTATTTATTTATTTATTTTTGGCGGTACTGGGGATTGAACTCAGGACCCTGCGCTGGCTAGGCAGGCGCTTATTCCACTGAGCTATATCCCCAGCCCCCACCAATAGAAGATTAATCAAAACATGACATATACTTACAGTGGAATATGTGCAGCCACAAAGGATGGAAATCCTGCTAACCTGCTATGTCATGAGTGAACCTCAGACATTATAACAAATGGAATAGGCCAGTCATAAAAGGACAAACATTGTGTGTCTTTACCTATAGGAAGTACTTACAGTAGTGGAATTCAGAGTTTAAAATTAGGATGGGGGCTGGGGATATGGCTCAGTGGCATAAGTGCCTGCCTGGCAAGCACAAGGTCCTGAGTTTGATCCCCAGTACTTCAAAAAAATTTAAAAAATAAAAACAAGTAAAAATAAAACTTAGGATGGAGTTTCCAAGAGCTGTGTTGGGGAAGTTGAGATCCACTATTTAAGAGGTGCACAATTGCAATTTTGGAAAATGTAAATTTTTCTGGAGATGGATGGTGGTGATTGTTGTGTAAGTGTATGAATGTTTTAATGCCACAGAACTTTACACTTAAAATGAATAAAAGGATAAATTTTATACTACATATACTTTACTACAGTAAAATATTTACAATAAAACCTAAATAGAAAAAGAAAACATAGACTACAGCAAAGAAACATACAAGCAGAAGAGGCCAGGCATGGTGGCACATACCTGTAATCCCAGCACTCAGGAGGCTGAAGCAGGAGGATTGTTGCGAGTTCAAGACCAGCCTGGGCTACAAAATGAGATCAAGGCCAGTCTAAACTACACAGCAAGACCCTGTCTTAAAAAGACCAAAAAAAAAAAAAAAAAAAAAAAATACAAGCCAGAAAATCCAGGAAGACAGAAAACCAAAATATAAATCATGACAATAAATATCAGTGGGTTAAACTTCCTTGTAAAAGCTCAGATGGGATAAAATGATTTTGACTTTTGCTGTCTAGAAGATAAAGATGTAGTAGCCAAACAAGAATTTTTATATGCCATTGCTGACATTATGAAGAATGACATAAGCTATCAGAAATACATAAGGAAGTTGGCAAGAACGCAAGTGGCTTTGCAGGTTTCAACACAATTCTTTCAGTCACTGACAGACCAAGTAGGCAAAAAGTGATTACAATGGAGACATAGAAAACCTCATTAAGTGCTCATAAAAATTGTGGAAAAATCACAGCAAAGGGAGCCTTAAATATTATAAAAAGAAATTGCTTGCCATATTCTTCGATCACAGAGGGAAAAGAAGAAATATATATAATTCCAACTAGTTGGACATTTCAAAAAAATTAAAAACGACAGAGACATTCAAAGACACTTTAGCTAATGTAAACAAGTAGAATAAAACAACATACAAATAAAAATCAGGAAGATACAGCCTCAGATATGAAGCAGTTACACAGGTAAAACTTACGCCAATCAATCTAAAATATTAATAAAATTGATGATATCCTACAAGAAAATTAGGAAAATTGGCTCAAGTCAAGTTACAGTATTTTAAAGGTAAAATACTAGAGAGAAAATTTAAAAATTATTCAGGTTATGTCTCTTTAGAAGATGCTGGCCAGGGATATAGCTGAGCAGCACAAGTGCCTGCCTGGTAAGCCATGGTCCTGAGTTTCAGCCCCAGTACAAAAAACCAAACAAACAAAAAAAGAAGTTGGGCTCAGTAGACTGATGATTCTTTTAAATTTCTGGGAATTATACAATCCCTATCATTTTTTTATAGCACACAAGAGAAGCACAGAAAATACTTAGGGGCATACATCCAGACTTTACAAATAACATTTGCCACTTTTTTGCTGATCTTTTATTTAAAAAGTGTAATGGACAAAATGCCACTGTCTTGGTTTTATTCTCATTACTGAGACAAAATACCCAACACCCAAAATGAAGGAAGGAAAGCTTTATTTAGCTTACAGTTTGTGGAGGCTTTAGTCCATACTTGGCTGGTTCTGAGGCAGAGCGGCACATGGCAGAGGGCAAACTGTTCAGGGCAGCGGAGCACAGCAACACAACCAGCAAAAACGAACAATGGCTGCAAGCAGCCTCTTTCCTTCCCTTACCTTGTAAATAGCTTCACCTCACTCAGCGGGTGTGTAGCACTCACATAATCCCCATGACCTCTTCTATAGGCTCAGGATGTGAGCAAAGTAAGCACCCTGGCTTCCTGCCAACTCACTCAGCCAAACCTCTAGACTCCCCAAGTTGACACAATGTATCAACCATAACAGCCACCTATAAGGGTGAAGTCTCCTTACCCATTGGTCTATTGCCTTCCATCCCAGCTCTTATTATACCTAAACAATAATGACCAGCCAAGAACCTTAGATCCTTAGGACTATGAAATTGGGTGCCTTGATATGTGGAGACGAGCAATAAGCAAGTGGAAGAAAGGAAAACACTCAGAAAAAAAGTAAAGTCAAATTTCTACATCACATCATATACTAACATAACTGCCAAGCAAGTTAAGGAGTTAAATATTAAAACAAACCTCAAAAGGGACTTGAAAGTAAAGAAAATGAACATTAATCTAAACTTGCATATGGGAAGAACTTATGCTGAAGGTACTGAAAAAACCTCAGACTTCAAGATTAAAAAATAAAATTTCAAAATTATATTGAGAAATCAAATTGCAAGCCACCCAGAAATGCAGATTGTTTTTGAGACAAGGTCTCACAGTGCAGTTCAGGCTGACCTTGAGTTCACTGTGTAGCCCAGGCTGGCCTTGAATTGGAAGTGATCCTGCTGCCTGAGCCTCCTGAGCACTGGGATTACAGACTGCGCCACCAGCCCAGCTTGCAAATGGTTAATAAATAACAAAAAACAATATGCAAATTAAGACCTCACTGAGAATTACTCCCATCTATCCAACTGACCTCCCATAATTTTGTCAAAGATCAGAAAAAAGGTCCTAGTGTTCAGACTGTTGGGTATTTGACCCTTATATACTAATAATGACACTCTAATCTGATATAAAGATTTTAACCAAAATTTTAAAAAATTATTCCCGTTGACCCAATGGGTCTGTGTTTAATATTTTTATCTACAGAAAACATGGAAGGTATGCCAACTGTTTGTGTGCCTTATTTACAAGAGGGAAAACATACACTAAATATGGAACAATTAGGTATTGGCTGATTAATTATAATATAGCTATGTAGCACAAGGCTTTGCAGTATTTAAAAATTCAGAAAAAAAATAATAATCAGGCATGGTGGCCTGGTATTCTAAGAGGCTGAGGCAGGAAGATAGCAAGTTTGAGTTCAACATGGGCTGGAGATCGAACTCTGTTAAAGCCTTGGGTTCAAGTCCTGTACTGATCCCCCAAAGATATAATTTAATATCAGAAAACTGACATAAGGGGAAAGTTCAGAAATATCAACCATACACAGAGAAGGGTTAGGAGTGGTAGCTGTGGGTGACAGCACTGCATTTAAATTTTCATTTCCTTGTTGGCCTTTCTTACATTGTGCAGCTTCGCTTTTCACAGCCCACACATTACTTTTACAATAAAAAGAAATAATCTATAAACAACGAAACAGTGTTTCAAGTCAATCGTGTCAGGCTTGCTCAGGCAAAGTATATCAAGTGGAAAGAAAGAGAGAAAAGGATAGAAAGCACAGATGGATGAGGAACAAGATATAAGTGAGTCTGTCCACGTATTTAAGTCTAAACCAATGAGATCTGTCCATCACCCTTAAGGGTCGTGTCTATAATATGTAAAAGAATTTCCTTTCTATTTATTACCATAGAGCTCCATGTGTTTCCATCATTTAACCAGAGGTGACGTTCCTGAGCACAGCGGCAACCAGAGCTTGCAAAACTCCTTGGAGCATCAGGCAGCCAGTTCTCCCGTCTTCCTCCCCACTTCCTTGTGGAGCTCTAGCTAAGGCTGAGCACCCCACACAGACGCACGTGTGTACACGTGCACACACATGCATACTCACGTGCACGCCATCGCCACCAGGGCACAGTCCCCAGGTACCACCTGGCTCCCACGCTTACCTCCCCTCCAACCTGATCCAGAAGCAGAAACAGAAAGTCTGTCTCCAGGGCAAAGGATTTTCATACAATCCTTCTGCCCCTCCCACAAGTATTCCTTAAACTCCAGATTCCTTAGAATAGTGGGAGGGGTGTTACTTCCTCCTAGGTGGAAAGATAGTTTACAGACATTCCTCTACAGAAAATGATAGGTCTTCAAAACAACTAAAAAGAAGGAAGAATTTTTTTTTTTTTTTTTGGTGTGATAATACAGATTGAATCCAGGCAGGGCCTTGCACTGAGTTACACTCCCCAGCATTTTATTTTAATTTTATATTTTATTTTATTTTGAGGTAGGATATCTCTAAGTAAGCTTGGATTTATGATCCTCCTGCCTCATCTTCCCAGAGTTCTGTGATTACAGGCCTGTCCCATAGGCCAGGCTGGGAAAGGATCTTATAAAAGTCGTAATTCCTAAATTACGAGTTGGCAAATGAAGAGATCAAGTGAAAATATGTTTTATTGAAATACTTCACATTAATTTCACTTTTGGAAAACATAGCACCATAAGCGATAACTATTCAAAAACTTTTAACATTATTTTATTTTATTATTATTTGTGTGTGTGCTGTAGATTAAACCCACAGTTACACATGCTGAGAGAGTACGCTATTGCTAACCCACACCTGCAGCCTCTTTATATTTTTTAGATGGAGCCTCTGTATGTCACCATACTGGCCTTGAACTCCTTGGCTAAAGTAATCCTCTGTCTCAGCTTCTCAAGTAGCTGAGTCTATGGATTTATACCACTGCACACAGGCCCCCCAAACCTGGTTCTTAAAATGTATTAAAGCTTTTTAAGAAAACCTTTGACAGTTCTTAAGTAGTATAATTATTGAAGCCTTACTCCCAGTTGGTATTTTACTAACATACGCCTTAGTAATTATCAAAACAGATTCATAATACAGACAGTATTATAGACATTTTATATTAGAGATGAAGGAAATGAGGATGTTGCCCTGATTCTAAAACCATTATTTACATGGTTTTGATTATAAAGTCTTCAGAGGGTACTCAAATTGCTTTGGTACTCCAAAGGGAAAAACTATTGAGCATCAAATAAGGAAACTTATGAATAGAAGAAAAAATGGTGGCAGTTGGGAAGCCCTAGGTATTTGCCTCAGGCCTTGAAATGTGACTGATTGATAAGGGAAATGATCTTTGGCAGAGGAAAAGTTTATCTCCCTTCCCTGATAGCACCCCACCCCCAACAACAGAGTTTAGTCAGTGGCATAAACAAAGCACGGAATGAGAGACAGCTTCGGCTATGGGACTTAGACTTCCTCCAAATCCTTTGTAGAAGGTTCAGCCTGAAATCTCATGTCTCAAAATACTCTTTCTTGAAAGCAAATACATTTTTTCTACTAGCCAATTCCTCTAACTTGGATATCTGATGTTCTAATTTCACCATGATCTTTCATCTTTGAGGTTCTTCAGATCCCTCTGGCTAGTCTTCCCCACTCTCTACCTTCAAAATTTCTTAAGTTTAATTCCCAGTACCAAAAAAAAAGAAAGTCTCATTCAGGTCAAAGACTCTGGCCTAGATACCCACCTAACTGACTGTGAGAGACGCTGCCTCACGGCAGTGCCTGGCACATAGCTGGCCCTCACTAAGGACTTCTTGAATGTCCTTGAAAAGGCAGATAGTTTCTTCAAAGCAAATAATTGGAACAACCCCAAAGGGCACCCTGCAGATGTGAAGACTCGCGCATTCCTGTTCTTCTTAAAGGCCTTTCCTTGTCTTACAAGCCAGGGAGGTGTAGGAGCCATTTCTTTGAAACTGAAGCGTCCAGTCTTCTTGTTTTCTATAATTAACTCCTTTTCCCAGGAGGCAAGGCAGAAGGGGCAATTAAGCACACAGATCTTGACGTATGAAAAATGGGGTCTAGATCTAGCGCTGCCACTTACTAGCTGTGACTCTCAGCAAGTTTAGCGTCTCTTAGCTTCACTATTAGCTGACTATTTTCATCTGCAGTGCAGGGATTATAAACTCACCTGACAGAGCTGTGAGAACTATGCTACATAACCATGGGGTCTACCTGCCATGGTGTTACGGTTTGTGTCTGGATGTCCCCCCAAAACCTCATGCAGTCATGGGACAGGCTTCTAGAGTTTATGCATGTGAGTGCTACAGCTGCCCCAGGGCAGGTTTTTTGTATAGAATGTAAAGGAGGGAAAGAGGCTGCTTGCCCCTGCTGCCCTGTTTTGCTCTTGTTGCTTTTGCTGTTTTCTGCCACCATGAACAGTTGCCCCCGTGCCACTCTGCCTTGGAGCCAGCTGATTATGGACTGAAATCTCCACAGACTGTGAGCTAAATAAACCTTTCCTTCCTTAATTTTAGGCGTCAGGTGTTTTGTCTCAGCAATGAGAGAAAAGTAACCAAGACACGTTGTAGCATGGTGCTTGATACCTAGTGCATCTTTCTTCTCCTGCTCATTACCATCATTAAACAGAGTAAAAGGAAAAACAATCCCAAGGGGGAAAATGCATTATTATCTCTCTTAATTCACCATGTAGAATAAGACCTAACAGTAGTAGGCACTCAAAATAACTGATAAATGTAATTTTGCCCTGAAATAAATGTTTTGAATACTAGAAACTACTTGAAGACATTCCTTGATCTGTTATGCATATCCACCCAGGAATAAGCCTCAAACTCTGAATCTGTTTGAAATGCTCAAAAGAAACAAGATATACAAATCCCCAGCAGGCTCTTTCCCCTCTGGGTTTCACAATACCTTTGCCGACTAATCAAGTAATGACTCTATTTCTCTGTCTACCTCATTATAAGACTTATTGCACATGACCAAAATAACACTAATTTTGTTCTTAGATGACTTTCTCCCCCATGTTCTCTGCCACTGCCCAGGTCTCCAGTCTTTCTCCTGACATTCTTCTCCTTATCAGCTGATTCCTTATCAGCCTTGCACTCTTCTGCTGCACCAGATTGAGAGGATCTAAACTCCTCCCCTGTGAAAGTGGATCTGCTATGTTGTATCTCGCCTATGATCTTACTGAGTCAGCTGCCATGGAATTCAATAGCCCAGTGGCATCTGGCTGCATTTTTTGGGTTTGGTGATGTTTTAGAACCTACTTATCAACAGATAAAACACTTTTTTTCTGGAGTGAGGCAGGATGAAGAAGTAAGCACAACCAACCTACCAATTTTCCCCTTAGGCTTCATTTTCAGCTGTTTTCAGGTACATTTTCGATTCCTCTGACAAATCAAAAGTGACTTGTATTTTGATTAATCTATAAGAAACAGCTTTTGAGACACAATAAACAGACAAATCTGAACATTGATTTAACACATAATGATTTTTTTTTCCTTACTGCATCGATCCGCAAATGCCAGGAGCAAAGCTGATAGTATTTCTGAACTTTTTATTTTCATTAGATTAAGAGACATTAATATTACAACATGGATGACTGTGCCAAAACTCCTCCAAATACCTTCACAGGGCAGAGACTGACTTTCTCTGGGGACAAGGAGAGGTCAGTTTAAAAAACATACATAACAAATTATTTATTCTGTACTCAGTGATACAGGAAAATAAAAACTCCCAACCTGAACGATATCTGAGACGAGTTTGTGTTCCCTAAAATCGAAGAATGAATTTTAGGAACAACGGAGGTTAAGAGCAGAATATATTTATTGAGAGAAAGAAAGCTTCTGTCCAAGAGAGGGACAGAGGGGGGCCTGAGTGGGTTACCCCTGAACTGTCTTTTCTAGGGACTTTATAAGAGAAAAACCTTGAGGTGAGGCAGGTTGAAGATAGGGGAAATAGACAAACCTATGGTCAGCCAATTAAGACTGCAAGGATAATTATTCAGGTAAGACTGAGTAAACTGGGATCAAATGGGGAAGTGAGTCATGTAACAAGTGGGCATGAATTACAGAGCGAGGCTTTTCCTGTGGGGGGTCGGGCTAGGCTTTTCCTGTGGGGGGTCGGGCTAGCGACTTCCTGGCTTTTTGAAGGTGGTTGTCACTTATTTATCAGTTCCCGACATTCACACCCGGGGGGGATGTGGCTGCGTTTGTTCAGCCCCCTTTGTCTTGAGTCTGGCTCACAGGTATCTTATCTTTTATGTTGGCTCTTTAAAGGGCCCAGCCCTGTCTCACTGCCTATAATATTTCTATCTAGCTCAGCTGCCTGTAACATCAGGAGGCTGAAGGGTACTGTGGTAGTAAATACGTAAATATGTAGGCAAGATTATTGTTTCACAATAAACCCTTGTTTAAAAAGAACATTTCTCTTTCAAATATATTCCCATCCTAACTTACCCTTACAAAATGGTAAGATGGCATTATGAGAAGATTCAGGTGGAATGTTGTCTATGAGCAACTTTCTGGGAGATAAATTATCCAGAGACTTTTTCTCAAAGTGATTTTAGAGAAGAACACCCCTTTTGAGTACACTGCTTGGCAGACCAGCTAACCAGCGTCTTGTATCTGAAAAACCACTCATTTAAAAACTCAGTACTACTACATTTCAAATACTACGTCAGTCTTCAGAGTTACTAAGATGACTAAGATACAGGCCTTATTTGCTGTTACGTTGAATGTAACTGTGGAGCTCACATGAAAGAGCAATGAGAGATCTGTGAATTCCTTCAAATATCACAATTGGGCACAGTGGTATGGGGCAGAATACAGGGGTAGCAACAAAGGCATGCATACTGTCTTCACAGAGCTTAGGGTCTAGTAATATAGACATCACTGTTTGTTAAAATAGAAAGTACTTGCTGGGGACCACTACAAAGTGGCTCTGAGCAGGATTTAATATTAACCAATTGGCTTTTCACATTTACTTGTGAGTTGTCCAGGGCTTAGGAACCTTGTCTGCACATGGGCAGCTGATTTATAGTAATGAACCTCTGAGTCACTGGTCACTACTGAAGCCTGTATTGGGCTGTGATGCTGTGACGCCTAAAGGACAAGGTGACCTCAGCTGAGGACATCTGGCTCCTACCCCTATTAACTTCAAGAAGACTATGGCTGCAGGCATCTCACCCCTGCTGTGAAGGCCTTCCTGGAGATTACAAAGTTCTCCTAAATTAACATGCTATTATTTGGAGGAGTCCTTGAAGGGATTCCCAAGTCCTGCCCAGATTCCTGCATTTTCTTCAGTATTCCTGCTCCCTTGTTGTAAACCTAATAAATGCGGGCCACCCAGAAAAGTCTGGCTAATTCAGGGAATATAGGAGCTGGAAGAGAATTAGTCCCTCCTGGAAGCCCTGAAATCATATTCCATTGTCTCATGTTTTATTTACGCCTTCGTCCGTCCGCTCACTTGGGAGATTGCGGGCCTGATCAGCCTGTAATACCTTAGGGTTGTTTAACCCACTTTTTGACAGTACTCTCATGAAAAACTATAGGATGCTTTAGGAGATAATAACAAAATATAGGTTAAAAACAACTGATTTTGATAAGGCAACTGCTGAAAATTAAGATATAATCAAAGTGTTGGGGGTTGAGCACGTGCTTAGCATGTGTGAGACACTGAGATCAATCCCCATCAAAAAATAAATAATTTAAGTAAATAAAATTCAGAAAGAAACACTTGTACTAGGTTGAGATTCTTTTGTAAGCAGCTTAATCTTTCTAACAGTAGGCAGTAATAGACCTGAGTGGGAGACTTTGGGCTTGGCTAAATATGGTAGATAAGATAAGATTAGTAGTAAATGCAAATTTGGGGCTATCATCAATGGTGTAGGTTTGGCTTGTCCAGCTCCTGACTAAATTTCGCCATTCAGTTAACAATGTACATTGACATTAGGTTCTGCTTCATCAGGTTCTGTACTTACACACTTTTAGACACACGTGATAGAAAATGGCCCCCAAATTATCCACACCAGAATCCGTAGAACCTATGAATGTTACTTTTTGTTGCCAAATGTACACAGCAGACGTGATGGAGGTGAAATCTTACAGGGTAAGATTGGCCTTTGCTGTGTGTGTGGGCTGAGGCCATAATAAGGGCCTAAAAGGAAGACACATGATCAGAGTGGGCAGAAGGCTATGTGATGTCAGAGCAAATAGGACCGAGGAACACTGTGTCCTCCAGGAGCTGGACGAGGCAAAGAATGACATTTACCTTCCCCTGGCGAGTCTGGAAATCTGCCTTGCTCACTGACATCTTCATTCTGAGGGCGCGCTAAGCCCCTTAATTCTCATTTTGTAGTCTGACCTTTTAGAAACATCATTGAATAAATTCGTCTCGTCCAAATCACTAAGTTTTTGGTAGTTTATTACAGCAACAATAGGAAACAAATACCACACCCTATTACTTATGAAACCAAGAAAAGCCCTTGGGAATATTTTTTAATGAAAAGTTCGTGTTCTTGGCATTTTCTAACTCTGTCTTCTGTAGCTACTTTTCTGTCAAAGCATACCAATGTTTTGTGCTTTTTTTTTAAGTAATGAGGATAGAACCCAGGGCCTTGAATATGCTGGGTGGGTGCTCTACCACTTACTACATCCTCAGCATTTCAAACATTTTATTTGCAGAAAAGGTTTCAGTAATTTGCCCAGACTGAATTTACCTTGCAATCCTCTTGCCTCAGCCTCCCAAGTAGCTGGGATTCCATTTCTGTGGCACCACATGCAACAGCAAACTACACTCTTCTTCCCCTCAGTTACAGTGCCCACTCAGAGTGCACTATACTGGAAAAACTAATTTCCATTACTAAACTGAGAAGGATATTTGACAGTAAATGTATCAAGTGTTCTCCCTATAAACGTCAGAATTAAGTTTTCTAATCTACCCTGCATTCAAGGCAAGGATATACTGATACATACAACAATTTCAGGTCCCTGTTTTGCTTTTTTGTAGTATCGATCAAATGAAGGGTATGAGATGAGACTTTAAAGTATTTGCTGATCTTAGTCAATCTTTGTTTTCCCTGTAGTCATCAGTGTGGTGAGATGGAGCCCTTGACGGAGTCCTCCAGGCATCAGTACTGTATTTCCTCAGTAACTATTGAGGACAGGGTAGCGAGCATTGTTTGAAAGATCAGACTCCAGTTCCAGGTGAGGTATGTTTCTAGTTAGTTTCTTTTCTTTATACTCAGATATACACAGCTTGATCCTGCTGCACAATATAATATAAGCGTACCACCACAGTAGCAAACAGGACACCAAACATGCTAAGTATTAAGGCTGAACGGACCCATTGTAGTAAAACGGCTCTCAGAAACAAAGTGCATCTGTTTTATTACCACCACCAAGAACAAAATAACTTCAATCCTAAAACCCCACTCATCTGTTGTGACAGACCCTCCCCAGCACTGACCTGCCCCTTAGCGGTGAAAACCACCTGTGGGCCTCTCTAGACCCACTCCTTAGCGGAGCGCTGCTCGGGGAGGAAGCCTGCACACCGTCAGCGGGCTTCCGCTCCCACGCTGCCGGCTCCTCCGTGGTGGCCAGTGGCTTTGCTCAGTAACTGGGGTATCACTCACTTATTGACACTTCTCCAAGCTGAGTGGCTGTGGCTTTTGCCTACCATATACAATGAAGTTCATTCAATTTCTTGAAGTTGTATTTTGTGGGAGTCAATTCTAATCAAAACCAGTTGTTCATTAAGGTCCTATTAATACCAGTTCAGTTCCATCTGCCCTTCATATTTTTCAATAAATAAGTTTTCTCTTCTAAGTTTTGTAATACAGAAATCCAGGTCTTGTCTGAGGAGTTATCTAGACATTTCTACAGATGAAAAGCTCTTTTTCAGAAGTTTAGACCAACATGTGCTCTCAAGTGTAGTCTTTCTCCACAGAGAAGGGTACCCCTCTCCATCTGGGAGTGAAAGCAAGACTTCAGTTCGTAGAACAGAGTAAGTCACCTTGACTGTAAAGTATCCTTTACCTACATACCCAGCCAGTTTTATTTTGACACAGGATCTCCTGAGTTGAAGCTAAATGGCCCAGATTGGGCTTGAATTTGCAATTCTACTGCCTCAGTCTCCTAGAGAAGGGTGTGGGTCACTGTGCCTAATTTGCACTAAATCTCTTAAAATCAGTTTAGTCATACACTAGAGAATTTTAACCAAGACCTGATTTTGATGCAGCAAGAAATTGACATTCTTGAGATCTATCTACTTCAATACATAAAATTACTGTTTTTATTCCATTCTATGCATATAAAATTGTATATATACATTTCTCTGGTACATACTGAAATACATGTGTAAGTATTTCATTGTTTTACAGTTGATAATACTGCAGTGATCTTCACACACATTTCCTTGGACATGTGTATTAGGCAAGTACAAAGGCAAATAAAGATATAATGTTTCTCTTTTTCCAACTGCATGTTTTTATTTGTTCCTGAGTTTAGAAATAATCTGTGTGTCATCACAGTCTTCTGTTCTTGTTAAAGTGAAATAAACAGTGTAACAGTGCAGATACAAAGGGTGGTTACTGTTTCCCAGAACTATTTCAGTTACATACATGTATGCAGATGTGTGTGCTGCTACTGGGCAAAACAGTTTTCTTACAGTAGACAACAGTAAAAGGTTCTGAAAAGTGCTGTTCCATGAGCTATACATAGAATCCCTGAATAACAGAATGTTTTCAGTCTGACTTGCTTATGACCAAATTGACAAATAAATTTATGATTCTACCAGGATATCAGCAAATTCCTTTTTCACATAGCTTCAACAGTTGGTAGTCTGATTTATTTTTTACAAATATAATGGATTTTAAATAATATTTCAATATTGTTTCAATTTGTATTTTCCTGATGCTCTAGTGAGGTTGAACATCTCTGCACCTGTTGTCTAAACATACTTTTTGTAAACTTCTCTATTATTTTTGTTTGACTTTTTTTTTTTGCCTTTTTGAGACAGGGTCACACTATGCAGTTCAGGATAGCCTTGAGCTCACTTTGTAGCCAGGCTGGTCTTAAATGTACAACAATCCTCCTGCATCAGCCTCCTGACTGCTGGGATTATAGGCCTGTGCCACCACACCTGGCTTACTTTATATATTCTGAATATTAATCCTTGTCTCATAGGAGTCACAGATTTTTTTCCCCCTAACTTATTGCTTTTCTTTAACTGTGGTGTAACCAGGCATGCAGATAAAAGTTACATTTAGATACAGTTAATAGCTTTTAAAAAAATGATGTGTGATTCTGCACTTCTTACCTGTTTCCCAAGGCTTTAAGAACAGTCTTCTATTACTTCCTAATCATTTTAAGCGTTTGCTTTTTTTCATTTAAGTCTTCAGCCTATTTGGAGTTTTTTGTTTTGTTTTATTATGCTGATAAGAAAGACAATTTTATTCCCTTTGACATGGAAATCCAACTTTTCCCATATAAATAATCAGATAGTTTTCTCTTTTCCTGTCATCAGGCCATCTTTTATGAAGGCCAAATCATGTATGCACTTGGTCTGTTTCTGGCTCTCTCTGCTGTTCTGTTGATCTCTTGTCTCCTGCTGACCAAAACTACAGCCTCCTAAGTGTTGGTATCTAGTCTTAATATTTTTAGATATTTAATTCTGCATATGAATACTAGAATTATTATTCTAAGTTCCATGTCAAAAGTTTTTGTTAAAGTTTTAATTAATATTGTCCCTGCCTAGCAACATCTCTGCTAATACAGTACTTCCACAGAGACACCAAAGACGCCTCTGCTGTGAATCCCAGCAGAAAACAAAACAAAAAACAAGAAAAACAACCACCTCCCCCTTACTTCTGATTGAGCTGTAATCAGGTATGCAGAGAAAAGGAAGAGAGAAATATAAACAGCAAGAAAGTTTAATGCGGCACGGAGGGAGTCACCACAACAGTTGTGCTGGTTCTCTGAAGACAAAGGGCAGGTTTGAGCTTAAATGTATTCTGCTGGGGGAGGGCAAGGCTGCCCAGTATGACGAAGTTGAAGGGGACAGGATCATTTGTGGAATGCGCTTTGGCAAAGGCAGTGGGGAAGAAGAAACCAGGGGGTTTCTGGGAGGAAGAAGCTAGGCATCATTATAACTCAGAATTGGACCTTCACCACAATGGTTGGGCAAGTCTCGGGTGGGGGACCTAACAACTTCCACATTCCAAACTCCATCTGCGTCTGACTCAAAGTAAACTGCATCAAGAAACCCACCTGCAATGTAGTTCCGGAAATGTACATTTGCAGGTTTAAAGCTTCTGTGATAAAAAATAAAAAGAGAACAGTAAGTTTCAAAGTATGGATTACAGGTCATGGACTTATCTAGTAGGTAAAGAATGGCATTAAAAATGAAATGGAACCGATTCTGTTATCAGTGTTAGCAAGAATAACTACTGCTTTGCACACATTATATACATTATATAATGTTTATATGTATTTATATACATATTTATATGTATTTGTTTTATATATACATATTCCCAGTTGTTTTATACACACACACACACACACACACACACACACACACACACACATTTGTAAGGACAGAGAGACACATAGATAGAGACAGAGAAAAAAAGAAAATAAATATATAAAAAAATTTCTTACAAATGATACAGGAAAATAAAACCCCCAAACTGAACAATATCTGAGAGAAGTTCATGTTCTCTAAAATTGAAGAATGAATTTTAGGAACAACAGAGGTTAAGAGTAGAATATATTTACTGAGGGAAAGCAAGCTTCTGTCCAAGAGAGGGACAGAAGGGGCGCCCAAGTGGGTCCCCCCCCCCCTGCCACTGTCTTTTCTAGGGACTTTTACAGAGCAAAACCAGGAGGTGAGGTGGGTCCAAGGTAGGGAAAATGGACACACCTTGGTCAGCCAGTAAGAATTGTCCAGGTAAAACTGGTCAAATTGGGATCAAATGGGGAAGCTAGTCACAGAGCAAGCGGGTATGAATGCAGAATGGGGCTTTTCCTGTAAGTGTTGGGTCAGGGACTCTTCAAGGTGATTGCTACCTATTTAGAACATCCATCCCTGATGTTTACACCTAGGGAGGTATGTGGGTGTATTTGTTTAATCTTTTTGTCTTGAGGTGTGGCCCACAGGTGTCTTGTCTTTCATGTTGGCTCCTTCAAGGGCCTCGCCCTGTCTGATTGCCTACATTTCTATCTAACTCTGCTGCCTCTGACACTATGAGTCCAGATCAAGAAAGTCTGAAGGTCCAGGTACCAGGAAGGGATACTCTGTGCCAATTCACCACATCTACCTCAATATCCTTTATTTTGCTAAGGAAATTTCCTGTATTTTTCACGTGATAGTAGCTTTTATTGTGAATAAATTTTGAATTTTGTCAAACAATCTTCATGCGTCTACTGAAGTAACGAGAAGGTCCTTCTTTGATGTACTACACTGATGGATTTCCCACAGTGTATCATTTTTGCATTCTTCTCTTTCTAAAAATGTTTTTATGTCCATTTGCTATATAAATCCCGTCCCACACCTCACCTATAATTTCCAGCAGGTAATGTGTTTGTCAAAAATGTGTATCTCAAAGATGTGTATCTCAACACATTCTGTAAGAACAAGAGAAAAGGTCTGTTTTGTGATTCTTTATTAAATTCATAAGAATCCGAAATACCTGGCTGTCATTTAGTTTAGAAAAACCTAATTTTTCCAAGTATGTTTACAATTTAAGGACCAATGATCAAAACTCTGTATGAAAAATAAGTCCTACTGAAAAGCGGTATGTTAATTCTAATATAATAATGATAACTAGCTGGGCGTGGTGGCGCACACCTCTAATCCCAGCACTCAGGAGGCCGAGGCAGGAGGATCCTTGCGAGTTTGAGGCCAGCCTGGCTACAAAGTGAGCTCAAGGCCATCCTGAACTGCATAGTGAGATCCTGTCTCAAAAAGACAAAAAATAAATAAATAAAATAATGACAATTATTTCAATATGTATTTGTTAAGAATATAAATCATCCAGTAAAAATATCTTCACCGATGTTCACCATAAAAATATTTGTTCAGGTTATAGTCACTTAAGCATTACCCAGAAATTTTCATTTTCTTCTTTGGTGTGTTTATTTGTTCATGCTTAAGTGTTAAAGAATGTCTGTATCGCTAATATATCCATCAGCTTTTTAATACGCCATGGTTTTAACTTACAAAACCAGGAAATTGCAACGTGGTTTCTTTCAACACACCACGCAGTGGCATGCAGTGTGAAGATTCTGGATGCACTGGTAATAAGATCTTGGGCCCTGGAATCCTTGGAATTTTTTATTTGTCTTACTTTTTTGCTTTTTAAAAGAAAAGAAATTTATCTTGAATAAAATGAAAAAGTCCAACAGGATACTTTTTATAAATTATCTGTACAAAGTATGTTACTACCAATTAAATTTTTTCTAGTAATTTATTTATTTTATTATTACTTTTTGGGGTTTTTTGAGACAGGGTCTCACTACGTAGTCCAAGGCGGCTTTGAACTCACAGTATAGCATAGGCAGGCACAAAACTTGCAGTGATTCTCCTGTGTCAGCCTTGCAGTGATTCTCCTGCGTCAGCCTTCCAAATGCTGGGAGTACAGGAGCACACCACCACCCCTGGCAAGTTTTCTAATTTATTTAATCAGTGCATTCATGCATACCTGCACGTTCTCTACCATAGATAGTCTTCAATAGTTATTATCAAATGGAAAAAAATGTATTTTTATAAAAGCAGTGGCAATAAAAACCAGTAATTATTAAACTTTTGCTAAAGGGCTATTTGGAAGAAACAAAATTTAATGATACACCTGGTATCAGCAGTTGACTTGTTAAACAACACATATCAATCTGTGGATTCCTTTATCCTGTATTCTACTTCCTAGCCAGGAAAAGAAGAAACCAGCAACAGAATCAGTTGAACCCTCATTTACTTAGCCCAAGGCAGAGGGAACCAGAGAGATGGCTTCTCAATTACTCTTCACAGAGAGGAAGCCATAATACTGGTTGTCTGGTATACTGAGCCTACAGATGACACATTTTTGAACTTCTTGTTTCCAAGTTTTGGGTTGTATTTCTATTATAATGAAATGACAGCACCACACAACCAAAAATTATACATACATTAGTTCATCATTTTATTTTAAATACTTGACCACTTAACAAAAACTTTTAAGTGTCTCTGCAAGTTCTTTCTTCCTCTTCCAGTGGTGGAGAGATCTCCATTTTCCAGAGAAAAATACAGAGAATTTCACAGTTTGGGGATGTGGGTTAGATCTGTGTGGGATTTTCAAAAATGGTAATCGGAGGAGTGTCAACATTTCCTTGGTGGTGCAAAACAGTAATATTTCTTAGGTCCTTACTGTGTCTGGGCCAGCATTTTGGTTGTTCTTTTTTTTTTTTTTTTGTGGTACTGGGGATTGAACTCAGGACCTTGTGCTTCCCAGGCAGGTGCTTATGCCACTGAGCTATATCCCCAGCCCCCTGGGCCAGCATTTTGGGCACAGCAAAAAAAAAAAAAAAAAACAGAGTAGTTGGGATGGTTCATGTTTTTGAACAGGCCAAAAGGACATAAACGTATTTTAACAAATGCCACCGTACAATGGATATCACGCAAACCAAGATGTCGGCATGGCAGAGAACAGAGCAGTACGTGGAACCAATCAGGAGGCGCACCCCTAGGATAGCTAGAAGCAGCCACATGACACCTTCCCTTTACCTACTGTACAATTTCTCTTTTTCCAAGAGCTTATTAGAAGTGGAGATTTTGAAAACACAGAAATTTTCCTCATTGGGAAAATGACCTAAAACATTGCTGACTCCTGGCTTAGACCTCCTCTCAGAAAGTATTCAAATTCCATGGAGAAATCGTATTTTCAGCACATGATTTTAAATATGGTTTTTATTCCTTCGCAATCATAATTAGTGAAAAAAAGTAAATATGTCCCACGAAATGCTTGTGCCTTCCACTCTGCCCAACCAGGCAGGGGCTGAGGGAGGGCAGGAAGAGTACAAGTTCTTCAGTGTTACCCAAATCCTCCCTGTACAGCGCTGAAAGCAAAACAAATGTAAAATAGCCAAAGATAATTTCTTTTCCCTTTTATTGAAAACTACATCTTTTTTAACATCCAAGTGATCAACATGTCGCTTTTAGCTGCTCTCTACTTTTATAAATCTTTACTGTTTACTGTGTGGGATTTTGAAGTTATTGCTGCCTAGACTCTCAGAAGGAAATTTTCCTGGAGGTGCTTCTAATTGGGAGCTGAAGCAATCACATGGTTTAGTTATCAAGTGAGCTACTGGGCCACAGCCACACCTCCACCTCTAGTAAATTCTTCTGCGTCTTAGCAGCGGATTAATAATTTCATCGATGTACATGTGAACATGTACACATTCTCTATCATCCTGGGACCAAAGGGAAAAGAAGCCAGGTCAACCAACAGGCTGGGAGCCAAGCTGAAGACTTGATGTCAGCAGCTGAGGTAAAGGCAGAGGGTCTTGGGACTCCCATATGGTCTCTGAGAACATTTCCTTCAATGTAAAATTAAATGGTGACACCAACTTGCATCTCAAGATTTCCTGATGAGCAAGAGGCAGTGGAATGGGACAGATGCTGCACACAATACGAAGTTTCAGTTTTAGGAACCGTTTATGAAATCCCACTAAAATGGTGAGAAGTTTGACTTCTCTGCTTCTAGATCACAAGGAAAGAAAAGCAGTGTCATCAAAATTGTGAACACAAATCAGGCCCCTGCCCTGGAATGTACACCAGAGCTATGTGGCCAGAGGTCAGGATTCTGAGCTCAACTTTGATCCTGGACAAGTTAAGAACTTGTCCCTCAAGCAGTGATATTTTCTCTGATGCAAGCTCTTCTCCAACTTCCCCTGTACTTTAGCAAAAATCATTCCATGCTGAGTACCATCTGTGTATGCTGGCACCACACCTGTGTTTCTCAGCTCTTTGAGGACTCAAGCGGGGACCTGGCTTGGTCACAGGCATAAGTGACGGTCCTTTGGTTCTGATCGCAGAGCTGCGGCTCCTCACTTGATCATCTGAGTCTCTTCATCTGCATCGTAGAACTCTTCTTCCTCCTCACTCTCACTGCCCAAAGTCTGCTCCTTGTCCGCAGGCTGAAATGGGAGAGGAGCAGAGGGCAGGGCAATAACATCACAACATTTCTAAGATGAAAACTACCACCTGTCTGGTCAATTAACAAATGATTTTTTTGTGACATCTACCTCCCTAAGGGGCAGCCCTAAGTGTTTTCAAAATCTAATGGATCTTTAGTTATCTTTTATTTTTCTGAACATCACCTGCTGTTAGATTCCTACCATTGCTTTCCATTCTATTTAATCTAACACCCAAAACATTTTTTCCAACAACTGTCATCATCTAAGCAGAAACTACAGATGGATGGGAGGAACAGCAACATACCTGTGGGGTATCCAAGGTCTGCAAGGACATGGCTTCCTCCCCCAGCCTGCGGTAGGAGTACACCTGAAGGTCAGCAAGTGTCTCCAGCAATGGGCTATTAAGGGTTTCTGGCAATAACAAACTTAAGAGGCCTGAGGTCAGGCCGGTGGCTCCGAACACAATGAAGGGTAAAGACCACTGCACATATTTCTGTAGGGAGGGGACAAATGAAAACAAAATTCAGGGTCAGTGAGTGTCCTCAGCAGATGACATCAGCAGTCTCATGACTGAGAACTGTCCCAGCTCCTGCCCAGCTTGTGCCTTCCCACCAGCCTAGGTTGGACCGCTTGTTATTTCACGACAGAGAACTACCGTGGGAAATCATGGGCTGACTCTTCAGGCGTGGAGAGGTGGGACTGAGTAAATCCAGAAGCAGTGCTGGAGTGTGTGCATTGCATCGGGCTGTCTCCCACATGGGGTGGGCACATGGGAGCTGAGGCCCAACTGTTTCTAAGCAGGGCAATCCACAGGGAAACCTGGTATCCAGCTTCTGTTCCAGAGGAGTAGCTTGTAACAGTGACCTCCATACCCTCTTCTCATGAAAGACATCCCAAAATATTTGCTGAGGATGAACTTTAATCCTTTGGCAGTTGCAGCTGATATGAGAGACCCCTGCAAGGTTAAAGTTCTCAATCCTGGAATCTGTCCAAACATCCCTCATACCATGGCACCATAAGAGAGAGGCCCAGGAATGAAAAGGATAAAAACTCTGGGGGGATAAAACAAAACCCTACCACATACATCGTTTGTAAGCTACTTCAGTTGAAATGGTAAAGGTAAAATGGTAATTGCTTCACAAAACCAAAAGGTATTTCTAGGACAAGTTAATACTCTCTTTCAGTATAAATGGGTTCAAAGACAATGAAAGAAACACCTTGCTTGAAGTTCATCCTGCTTGCAGCACGGTGCTTTGGGGACATTCTCAGAGAACTGCAAGTCTAGAATTCCAGTACAGAAGGTACTGGCTTTACGATCTTCTGCTTTGGCCTTCCAGATTCTGAGGGTACCGATTAGGATTTTACCTCAGACAACTTTTCCTTAGTTTTTTAAAAGTGACAGAGAAAGAAGGAGGGAGGAGACAGGAGAGTGAGCAGGGGAAGAGGGAAGAAGGAAGACAGACGGGGACCTCTCATCTCTATCTCCCACATGAAAAGCCCTGCCCAGCACTTGCGGGTGCTGCAGAAGTGAGGAGAACACAGCACTTTCCCTCCTCTCAGGAATCAAAGGAGACATGGAGTTGAGGGTTATAATGTCCTAGGACAGCCACCCAAAGTTGGAGAGTTTTAATAACATATGTCTAGGGTCCCACACATTTTAGGACCCTAGACACATGGAACAAACATGGCTCTTGCATAAGAGAGGTCTTGTGCCCTAAAACTGAGCCTGAGACATGGGGAGAACTGCTCAGGAAAAGGAAGTATACCGCCGCTCAAAAAAGTGAGTCAGCCACTGTGCATTTCAGAGACATCCCAGACTAGGAAGTGGTGAACTAAGCTGCCTGAGTAATGATGAGTTGTCTACACAAAGGGTCCGCCGATCCCATGCCAAAGCCAGCCACCTTTCCACAAGCATGGCCTGGAAAGTCCCAGATTACAGCGAGGAGGGACGTGCATGGGGCCACTGAGTTCTTTCATAGGATGTGAGCATTTTAAGACTGCGAGTTTCAGGGCTGTCGTTTAGTGTCTCACCTTTTACTGGACGACAAAACTTAGAAAATGCCAATGAATCTGAACAGACACACATGTAGGCACATATTTCCTCTAGTTTTCTTTTCCCAGTGGTATGCTTTGGGGAAAGATGTCTAATCTGTTTCTGTAGCATTTCTCATGTGATTATTATGTGCATTACATACAATATGTATAAAGCACTTATCACAGAGTTCAGCATGATGCAGAGGCTTAATAAACACTTCATAGCTAACTTGTTTTTTTGTGGGTTTTTTGGCAATACTAGGGATGCAACTCAGGACCTTGCACTTGCCAGGCAGGCGCTTATTGCACTGAGCTATATCCCCAGCCCCATAGCTAACTTCTGAATGGGCAGAAAAGGGGGTTCTCTGGCACCAGCTGACTTTCCAATGAATACAGATAAACAAAGACCCATCAGTGTAGAAGTATCCCAGGCTGTCTGTCCTGATGGAGTACTGGGTCTTCAGCTAAAAGGTACACGGTTCACATCTGTGTCAGCTGACCTTAAAAGATATCTGTTCATTACCTTCTTCTACTCAAAAACACAAGCATTTCTTTTTTTTTTTTTTTTTTTGCTGGCTCAACTATTTTTTATACAAGGATGAGTATTAAACAGAACACTGTACATGCTTTTTCATCTACAAAAAAATATTTGCATAAAATAGTGTTAGTTCTCTGTACATGTAACAGAAGCATTTCTGAAACAGAGCATCATGAAAAACAAAACCAGGAGGTACAAACCAACCAGTGAGGGGACGAAGGGAGCAATAATCCCACCAACTCGGGAGAACATGGAACAAGTTCCAAGCCCAACATTCCTGAAAGGCATAATGAAGAGTAAAATAAAAATTAGCGAGTTGTAAGGGGAACATTCAAAGACCCTGTGTTGAGGTAGAAAGGGCCCGGAATAGAATATGCCAAAGTGGAAGCACAAGAAACTATAGCGCAGTGCTGACTACCAGAACTCTCCATCATGCCAATCACACCGCCCAATAGGGAGGCTTACTAGATGCAGGTGGCCCCTGAGTACTTGAAATGTGGCAAATGAAGACAAGGAACTGAGTTTCTTAGCCAATTCTAATTAAATTTAAACAGGCACCTGAGCATAGTAACTGTCATATGGATAGTGCATCTCTAGAGCATGATGCAAAGGTCAGCATTTGAATATTTCTTATCAAATATTCTTACAGGTTGTTGTATCTCAGGTCTATCTACTGTCAATTAGCACAGCCATAGGAAGAAAGGGCTAAATGATCTGAAAAGCCAGCCCATTTATTTAAGCCCAGTGAATTAGCTTTTGAAAAGACAGGCATATTAGTAGGACTTGACTGTGCATTCAACATCAGGAAACCTAGAACATTATTGCTATTGGGTCATAGGCATGAAAGAGGCAAGAGGGAGGGAGAGAAAATGGGAATGATTTCTGGATAGGGGGCAAGACATTATTTCGCTGTCTTAGCCTGACTGTGAATAACGTCCATTTACTCTCAAATGTTTCTGATGCTAGTTTTTTATAAGGAGATTGGAAGAACAATCAGGAAGTGGGTAAACAGTGTGATCTGCTGCTGAGAAAAAGATACTTCAATCTCTTTCTACAGGCAGGCTGTAATCCCAGCACTCAGGAGGCTGAGGTAGGAGGATCGCTGCGAGTTCAAGGCCAGCCTGGACTACAAAGTGAGCTCAAGGCCAGCCTGAACTGCAAAGCCAGACTTTGTCTCAAAAAGACAAAAATTAATCAATCAATCAACCAATCAACAAACAGAAAGAACCCTTAGTTTTCTTGAACAGATAAAGGAGACAAAGGGTTCCTTTTAAGTGATTCTTATTTCACAAAGGTAGTTCGACCAAAACTTAAACTGTGCCCCCGTCCTTCAAATTTGGGTTAGTAGTTTGTATCCAAACTGATTTTATGCAATTTATGATGGAATATATTCCTGTTGATATAAGCAGATGGTTTCATTAAAACCATCTTTAGCAACTAATATTTAAATGTAATATTTACCTATAAGTATATGAAATGCTCATTTAATATGTGCATATATTGTGCTAAGTGGAGGCTCTGTGAGAAAAGGATTTTGTTCCCTTGTCTGCTATAAGTCTAGCACTAAGTAGGTGACTAAATGAATGAAATTCACCGAAGTAAAAATGGTCCGGGGCTTGCGGCTCGGTGGTTGAATACTGTGTGGCATGCACAAGGCCTTGGATTTAAGCCTCATCCTTGCAAATGATCAAAATCCAGCACCCAGCTGGGTGACAAACATATCTAGGGTAGAGCACTGCTCTTACACTTTACAAGAGGGAATTTAGCTCACGACTAAACTACAGTTTCCTCAGCCACAAACGCAGAGAGCAGACTACAGAAAGGGTGTGAGTTACAAGCGCTCGCTGAGTTACTGCTGCTGCACACTGACCCCTGAGCAGGGGGATAGAGAACCACACCCCGCTAAGAGAAGGAAATCCAAGAGGCGCGGGCAGACACGTACCTGATGATGGTAGGGTAGAGCTCAGAGGTGTAGATATAAACGATGTTGAAGGCAGCACTGATGGTCAGCTTCCCCAGCAAGGACAGGGAACGGCTGTTCACCACTGCAAACACACCTGTGTCTGAGGACGACAGGGCAACCCCCGTGAGACCACATGGAACAATCTCTCTCGATGACACCTCTCATTCTGAAGGAGCCACAGGCATCCATGTGGAACTCCAATGGCAAAGTAGAGGGATAACTGCACACCCATTAGAAGGTTTAGAGTCACGCACAAAAGTATGTGTAATATTTTCTCAGTGTCTTGGCTGTCTGCATGAAGTCTGACACACTGGTTACCATTAAGTGAGATAAAACCTGCATTCATTCCCGAGAGAGCCCTTGAAAACCACACTGCAGAGAAGAAAGCGCATCTGCTAAGAGCGCTACCTGTCTTTCCTTTCTTCCTCGCCTTCTTCAATCACTGATCTGAAACAGCAGTCAGCAGAGCCCTTGCAGTATAAACAGGCAGTATAAACAGAGGTGAGCTCCAGCAAAGCTCTTACAGTTTACAAGGGTGTTTGTGTTAGCCAGTTTTCCATCACTGTATCATCTATCTGAGGTGATCAGGTTATAGAAAGGAACGATTGACTCTGGCTCAAAAGTGGTGGTAGTTTCAGTCCATGGTTGACTCTGTAGCTTTACGCCTGTGGTGAGGCAGTATATCGCGAGGGGAGCGTGTGCATTAGAGCAACCTGCTTCCTTCACAGCAGTAGGGGAGGGGAGAGAGACAGGCAGATAAAGGTTGGAACCCCTAGTAGTGTCCCAGGCTGGGGACCAAGCTTCAGCACATGGACCTCTGGGGTATGTTCAAGACCCAGACCATGGCAGTGTGCCACTGAGACGGTAAGGAGCAGTCTCCCTAAATTATTACCAGAGGACGCTGATGTTCTTTAAAGAACAAGAGACAAAATATGAAAAACCATCTAACCTTTCCTCTCACTTCTCATTTTAGTCATTAATTTATAATGCTGTTTGAGTTTGTTAATGCAATGTTTTTGACAAAATGCAAAAAAATATCTTACGCCAGTTTATTTCCTTAACAAAAATACTATCAATCAATTATCTTGTTGTTCTTATTAACATTATGGTAACTGGGTTCTACAATTTGCTCCCTGTCAAACAGAGTTAATCTTTCTCCTTTAATAATCTATTTGTTTCTACCTTCATAATAACAGTTTTTTCATAAGGAAAAAACCCCACAATTGCTCTTGGCTCTGTTGTACTTCCTCCCTTCACTGTCAGACACCTTCGGGAGGTGACAACCATTCCATTTGCTCAGATGCACCTGCCCTGTGACAGCAATTCACTTCCAATACCACCCTTTCCTACAATTCCTAGTCTTAAAGGTCAACAGCAATGTCCTAGCCATTGAAAGTAATTGCTGTCATTCTCCTTGACATTTACGCCAAATGGAACACTCCTGTCCCGTTTCTTAGGACTGTGGGACCCATACAAACCACTCTTGATTAAATAGCTCCACTGAAATATCTTCTCCTCTCTTTAACCTCCAGTGCCCTACTTTGCAATCTACTCAACTGGCACATCTCAGATACTCCTCTGTGGTGACTTACTCTTCTATCTTGCCTGCCCAAAACACATTCCGTGTTAGCTCAGGTTAATGTTGGTATCTTGTATGCTTGTTTTCCTCGCAGCATCTCGCGTAGGACTAGGCACACAGTGGTTCACTGTGCCCTAGTGCTTAGCGGCAAGCACTTAGCCCACTGAGCTGTACCTCCAGCCCTCACTGTGCAAACATTTGTTGAAGTAAGAGGTGTAAGGACCACAGTAGGGATTAATTTGGTGGAAGCAGTCTGTGTTTATGCACTCAGCTTGTTGGGGGAGAGGTGCATGATATGCCTGATACCAAAACTATTTCACCCTGTTTGAGCATGAAATAAATTTTCGCCCACTTTAAGATGATGTCCTGAAGCAGTCACGCAAGCACTGCTAAGTGTGACCTTCCTGGAGCTGCTTTCTTTTCTTCTGCCAGAATATTCGAAAAAACACACTAGCTTTTTCAAGTACTGCATGTTTATAAAACATGAAGTCCTCTGGAAAAAGGATCAGGACTTTCAGCATTTACTTCAAGATTCATTTCTGGACACTCGAGACCTAAGTAACTTTTTCATTTAAACCAGTAACGCTGCAGATCAAATCCATCATTCTTTTGTAGAGAACTGAGCTGGGATACGGGATAGGGTGACACAGAAGCAAACACAAAGCATACACATTTGCTTAACTGTGAAGTCTTTAAGGCAGGTTTCCATCCATATGGGGTGGCATTTCTCAGAAATGCATGGAAAACACCTTTACTAACAGGACAGAGAACTGTCACCTTGAAATTTAAGTTCAGATGATGTGATACAGAAGCTTTATCATCTAAACATCCATGATACAAAGCTGGAAGAGTCCCGTGGAAGCCTCAGGACAATCCAGCCATGAACATTTGCGGAGCCCTTCTCTGGTCACACACCCAGCAAATGCCCCCAACAGTCTGACAGCCTGTCTGCTGCTTGAAACTTCTCCCTTGTGTTTCTGCCAACAGATCTGCAGTCACCACATCCACCAGGTTCTTAGGACAACTTAAGACAGCTCTGTTTATGACCCTCTGCCTGTGCAGATGTTGGGCTGTTGGTCTCCTGGATTCCTCATCTGGGTACTTCACCTAAAAGTCAGGTATTACTGGCAATCCCCAGTGAATGCTCAAAGGTACTGTTCAGGAAAAAATATTTAAAAGAGAAGAGAAAATCTAAGATATCTGTTTTTTAAAAGGTAACTCTTAAAACACAGGTTACCCTTCAAAGTTCTGAACTCAGTGACCTTATAAATTTATTCTAATGTTGCATCTACTAAGGATGTAATTTTCAGAGCGCCTTTGGGGCCACCATAACAAATTATCTTAGTACTTTATAGTCTTATTTCACTGGCCCAAAATAGCAAAAATTCCATTTTTCATTCACATCATTTTCTGGATGATTATAGGATAATTTTGATTGCTCATATGTTTAAAAATATTGACCATGGCTCCCAGTTCTCTACTATCATGCTTAAATTGGAAAAAAAGATTCCTTTTGCCTACCTTTGGCTGCTTTTTGAAATAAAACATTGTACAAATACAGTCTTACTGCTATAGTTTCATCCTTTCTGGGGGTTTATGCAGATGAAGTAATACACTTCATGGACTTTTATGTGTGGCTTCTCTCACTCAGCATAATGGCTTTGAAATGTACCCATGCTGTGTTCGTAAGTGGGACACAGTCCATGCCTTTTGTTGTTCATATTCCACTGCATGGCTGTGTAACAATGTGTTTACCCATTCATCAGCTTGGTAGGCATTTTGGTTGTTTTGAGTTTGGGGCTATTATTAACAATACTACTGTGAACCTCTGTCTCAATGTCTTTGAGACTTTGTGTTTTCATGTCACTGTTTTTTTTGTTCTTATATTTATTCATTTCATCTTTCCGCTTGCTTTGTGTTTCCTTTGCCAATCTTTTAAATTATTTTTTATTAAGTTTATTGGTACAATTTAGATATACATGATGATCATATTCATCATTCTTTTTACAAACTGCCTTCTATTTTCTTAGGGTGAATCATTCATTTGAAAACTTTTTTGTGATTTAAAAAAATTTTCCTTTAAGTTTTGCTTTATATGCATCCCCTAAACTTTTTTTTTTTTTTTTTTTTGGTACAGGGTCTTGCTATGTGGTTCAGGCTGGCCTTGAACTCACTGTGTAGCCAGTTAGTCTAGGCTGACCTCCAGCTTGCAGCGATCTTCCTGGGTCAGCCTCCTGAGTGCTGGAATTATAGGTGGGTACCACTATGCCAGGCATTCTCTAAGTTTTGATTTGTATACTTGAGTAATTGCTCAATTGAAATATTTTCTAATTTTCTTTGTGATTTTCTTTTGATCCATGTGTTTTTACATAGGTGTTAGTTAAGCAGGGCATGGTGGCACACGCCTGTAATCTTGCACTCGGGAGGTTGAGGCAGGAGGATTGTTGCGAGTTCAAAATCAGCCTGCGGGCTACAAAGTGAGCTCAAGACCAGCCTGAGCTACATAGTGAGACCCTGTCTCAAAAGTACCCCCCAAAAAAAAGAAAGGTGTTATTTAGCATCCAAAAATGTGAGGATTTCCCAGCTATCTTTTTGTTACTAATTTCTAGTTTAAACCCATTCTAGGCAAATAATTTACTTTATCTGATAAATTTAAGAGGGTTGGGGTCCCAACCCTCTTAAATTCATTGAAACTTGTTTTAATGCAGGATAGGGTGTCTCTTGGCAAATGTTCTGTGTGTGCCTCCAAAGGAAATTATACGTAATTTGTTCTACAAGTCAACGAGGTCATGTTGGTTGTAAAAATGTATTTTCTCTATCAGTTACTGAGATAATAGTATTGATGAACCTAACTATAATTTTGGATTCATCTCCTTATTTTTTCTGTACAACATACTTTTATTTCATGTACTTTGAACCTATTAAAAGAGGCAAAGACATTTAGGATTGTTGTAGCCACTTGATAAAGTAATTACGTTCTTAGCATGTGTTTAGTTTTTGGAAAGCTTTTGCAATCACTTCCACAGATAGTTTTTCTTCATCCCTTTCTGCTGAGTCTACAACATGATGGGCCCCTTGGTATTGTGCCACAACTCATTGATGCCTTGTTAATTTTTCATTCAATCTTCTTTTGTTCTGAACAGCTTTTGTTACCTGTTTACATTCAACGACCCGTTCTTCTGTAGTGTCTAAAATGCTGTATCATCCGCTGCATTTTGGCCTCGTCCACTGCAGTTTTTCACATGTTTTATCTCTAGATGCTCTATGCATATCTTTTTTATACCTTTAATTACTCTGCTTATTGTGCTCATATTTTCCTATACTTTCTTAAATATTTGAAGTATACTATACTTTATGCTTTAATTTTGTCTCCTCTATAATCTGTGCCACTTCTGATTTGGGTTCTGCTGATTTTTCTTCTACCATCCAAGGCACTTCCTGCTTATTTGTATAATTGCTTATTTTTTTTGGAGGCCACAAGTTGTGAATATTACATACTAGGCTCTGAATTGTACTGTATTTCTTAAATATTCTTCGGGCTTTGTTCTGTGATGCAGTTAAGTTACTTAGAATCACTTGATACTTTGTAGAGTTTTGTCTTTAGGCACTTATGGGGCAAACAGAGAGGAGCCTTTAGTGTCAGGCTGCTTTGACACAGGAGGTGTCTACCCAGTGCTTAGTGTCTGGCTGAAGAGAACACAGCACATTCACGGCTTGGGTTTGAAGCACTGCTCTGCCTGCTTCTGTCTTGTGGCCCTGCCTCTGGCCTCAGCAGTTTCTTCAAATACATGAACAGACCAAAAACAGCCAAAGATGCAGTCTCCCACTGCAGCTTCTGCATATCTTATGCTTTTCCAGTATTTTACCCAGCAAATTCTGGTCACCTTGGCCCTCCCAGCCCTCAGTAAGTACTTCCTCAGTTCAGTAAGAGCCCCAGGACTTGTCATGCTCCACTCCTTGTACAACCTGTGGCTTGGAAACCCTGAGCTAAGTCACTCTTACAGCTCACTTTGATTAGTTTTCTTCTCTTAGGAATTACTGTCTTATGCAGCATGCCATCCAATGTTCGAAAATCTACATTTCCTACATATATTTTGTCTGGTTTTACACTTGTTTAAATAGGAAGGTAGCTGGTCTCCATTACTATCATGGCCTCAAGTTCAAGTTCCCATAGCATTTGGGGGGTGGGGGCACTTCTCCTATGGCACTGTTTTACTGTTATGTTTTGAACACTAATTTCCTTCACTAGATTATAAACTCTTTGAGGGTAGCACATAGATGCATAAAATCTTGTAAATGAGATACTAGAGAAGTCAAAAGAACAAAGAGTGGGCAGACCACAGCTGAGGAAAGAAAGGTGTCATGCAGGATCCTCTGAGCTGAGTCTAGGGAATGTCCTTCAGCTGTGAAGCTTCTTTTTCCTGGCAAATGCCAGGACTTCCTCATGTTCCGGACTTCTGGTGGAATCACCACCAATTACCATAAGCCTCACCAATGAGGGGCCAGGACCAGTGAGACAATCCAGGCTCTTAAACCCTGGCCAGTTCCATTACGCCTGCCTGCTGCAGAGTTAAGAACGGGCCCTATTCAGGCAGCATTAATTCATTTGTAATGACTTCTATGAAAAAAACTCTAAAAGGGGAAAACAGCTCCCTAAAGAATACTGACTTCAGAGTCACAAAGACCTTAAATCCCTAATATGCTTCTTACTTGCTGTGTAACACTGGACAGTCACTTGACTAACCTGATTTTTAGTTTCCTTGTATAACTGGAGTGGCATATAATATCATCTGCCTATGAGGGAAAAGGATAGGCTGATTGTGACTGGTATTTTTGAGTTCTAGTTTTCAAGGCTGATTATTTTCTGGGTAGGTCTTATTTTTGAGCAGAGAGGGTTTAAACAATATTTTTAGTGCATCTGTGTTTTGATTGTAACCCATAAGTTCACATAAGTTCAGCTTTGAAAATTTCCACTTGTGGCATCATGTCAGTGCTCAGAGAGTTTCAGATTTTGAAACATTTCAGGTTTAGAATTTTTGGACTGGGGTTGCTCAACTGTAATTATAAACCACAGCCTGCAAAATGCCAAAAAAACCTATTTTCTAACTGACTAGCTGTCTCTTCAACAGTATCCAAAAATGTCTCGGTTACAGAGAACAATAATCACATATAGATGCTACAAAAAGAAACTGAGGATAAAAGGACACCTAAGGATGCCATGGCAAGTGGGAACACCTAAACAACACCCAGGATTTGGAGGCGGATTTATTTACGTCGACAGGAACTGGTCAGGATCATTCCCAGAATACCAGGCCCAGCTCTCTGGAGGTGTGGGGCTTATATGGGATAAGCAAGCAGGAAGTGCAGAGGCAGAATGGCTTGTCAGTTGGGGATTGGTTTATACAGTGTGCAACACAGTGACCAGCCATTTCTAAGAGACAGGAGTAATAGGAACTGGAACTGGAACTATCACCCGGGCAACTAACAAACTGAAGTAGACTGGCTTGTGAGGGGGCGGGGAGGCATTTTCCACTACAAGGTTAGGCATGCTGCTGCACACCTGTAATCCCAGCATTCTAGGAGGCTGAGGCAAAAGAACTGTAAGTCTGAGCACAACCTGGCCAATTAAGAGGCTCAGTGAGGGCTTGTCTTGTAATAATAATAAAAATCAAAGCAAAAAAAATAAAGAAAAGGGCTAGGGATGTAGCTCAGTGCAATGCTTCTGGGTTCAATTCCCAGTGCTGAAAAAACAAATAAGCAAAAACCTAGGGGTGGGGTGCAGGAAAGGAGCATCTCACTCAGCAGGAAGGAGGGAATGCAGGTGCACAGGCATGTCTGGGGAAAAAAGAGGCTGAATGAGCACAAACTCAGGCTCACACAAGATGCTAGCAGAACTTTTCTAGCTATGAGGTGTTTTTCTTAATAAGGAATTATCAGAACTTTTGTAACAGTCTAAAAAGCAGACTTGAAAGAAAGCTAATAAAATATTTTAAACAGCAAATATGAATGTCTTAAAGAAAGTTTAAAGAACAATTTTTTTTTTTTTAGCTTAAAGAAGAGAAATGCAGGAAAAGCTGGAAGACTCCCTGTAAGTATAGAAAGGATTATGTGGGGGTGGAAGTGACCATCTGTTCTCCGTGTCTAATGATGACCCAAGTGAAAGGAATGGGCTCAATTATAGTGGGAGAAGCTCTTTCTTACCGAAATGGTTATTAAAAGTAGAAGGTAATTTACTCAGGGTTATCATAGAATTTACTTCCCAGAAAAATCTTTAAAAATAGATTGGACATCCACTTTTCCTGAGCATAGAAAAGGCATTATATTCCTGAGGCACCTTCATGCTGCGTGAAGGATACTCCACGGAGCCTTTTCCCACTCAGGGTGCCCACACTGAAAAAGAGCTCAAGTGGCTCTCTTCACACATGGGCACTCGCTGCTCTAGACGGGAGCCCGGACGTCTGCTGCCACCTTGGACTTCTGTCTTGTTATTTACAGTAAGAGGTGCTTTCAGGCAGGGGCTGTGCACTGAGTCTTAGGGGTGAGTTAGTTGGAGCAGTAAAGAGGTACGAGGGAGGAAAGGCATGAGCTGGCTTGGCCTGTGGAGGGGAGACGGGTTATAGGAGTGTTTATAGTAGTACTGAAAAGTTTCTCTCTACGATGGGATGAGTAGAATACTTGACCGTGGGTAGAAACAACTGAATTCCCAAGGTGCCCACATGAAACAAATTCTTCTGAGCACAAAACGAGGATGGCTTGATGCCCATTACTTCTTGCTTCGGCAAAAACAAACAAATAAATAGGGTACTTTGTTCTCACAGTCCCAGCAGGGCAACTGAAGAGATTCCTTCCACCAGCACGGGCAAGGGTACCGATGCGCTCAGAGGATAAGTACATGGGCAAACTTACTGAGCTTTCTAGTTCTCATGAGTCGGTCATTGCTAGGTTACTCTAAAATATGAGGCCAGATCTCTAGTGAACAATCTGGATTCAAGGCACAGAACTTGAGAAGGCGACCAGTGGGGGAGTAAATATATCTTAAGGTGACACAATAAGAACAGGCAGCCTTGCAGGCTCTGGAATGAGACACTGGCACAACTGAACCTCAAGAAATAACTTACATGAGGAGCATGTGACACATGATGTGCTCTGAGGAGAAATGAACTCTTCATGCATTTCCAGTAGTTATTGAAACTTTGTCAAACACCTCACGTTGATTCCTGCCTGGTGGGCCATCTCCATAACTGAATCCTAGCAAAACCCTAAAGCCCTCCCCCAAACCAGGGTCCCGTTCTACTATGTCCTTTGAGCAGAGTTGCTATGACCCACTCCCCTCACTGAAAACTACCGCCCAAACCACAGCTCCTGATGCAGCAGCTGGCATGCCTCAGGTGTGCTAGAGGGAAAAAAAGTTGAAAATCTGCAGGATCTACAGAAATGCCATACAGGAGCAGTAATCAGACAGATGTGGTATCAAAGGGTCATTTTTTGAGCTGTGTTTGCAGAGCAAAGCTACAAATATACAAAAATGCTAAAGTTTCCTGAAGATGTTTTGTTCACATTTTATATAAGACTGAGAGCACATTCATCCAGTGAGTATCACTCTTACTATTACTGCTGTGACTGGGGTTCCTGGGGAATGCAGATGGGAATACTGAGGGCTGCCAAAGCCACCCTTGAGAACCAATGTCTCTGGTCTCCAGTCTGGCGACAGGCTGGGATGAGCAGCGTACTCTGCAGCCTTGGATGAAGTATTTTCCTGAGCCAAGCTAACCAGTCCTCATCATCAAATAAACAACTCCAGCATCAGCATACCGCATCCCACTTATCCCAGATGGTAACTTAATAGCCTGCAAAAATTAATAGCACACCTCTACGCACATTATTCACCCAGAGAATACTTTAGGCAGTGGGAAGAATGTGGCCCATTATAGCCCCGCACAATTGCTAAGAAATATACAATCACAGAAATGAAGCATGGCATATGGTAATCTCTCTGCTATATTGAGATTCATTGTCATAAAAGTGCTGTTCAAAACTCTCACAGAAATTTGAAAGGCATACCTTTCTTTTCTGGAAGAAACATCACAATAAGACAAGCCAGGCCTCCCAGACACAGAAATGCTGCTAAGGTCCGCTTCCGGCCAAACCTAAATAATACAAACAAAGGGCACGTTTCTCTTAGAATCTTATAAATGAGACTACTCCCTTTTCCCAACCTTCTTATTTAAATGTCCTCTGTTTCCTCAAAGAGGTGAAACTTGCTGGATGAAAGGATTAAGTGAGGTATACGGGAAAAGGGCACAAACTCTTCCTTTTCCATGGGCGTTCACTGTGTTCGGTCACTGTTTTAAATGCTTTCTACCTACTGTCTTATTGAACCCTAATAATAAGCCCATAGGCATGCACCATTACACGCTCTGTCTTCTAGAAAATGAAACTGAAGAAGAGAATACAGTCTTCTAGCTCATTTCACTTTCTGCTTACCTCAAATGGTAGAGTTAAAACTTTTAAACACTTTGAAAATTCCCTTTTGCTTAAAAATACAAGTGGGAAAATATTTCATGTCCGTGGATTAAAATGAAGTGAAATGTACTGCACACTAAAAAGTAATTTTAAAATAAGAGCTCCAGACTGGAAAGAAAAATACCAACATTAAGATGTGTCCCTTTCTAGGTGCCAGCTACACACCAGGTACTCTGCTAGGAGCTGCAACATTACATGTCATTTTGATAACAGTTTCAGCAGGGGAGTTTTGTGATCCCTACTTTGAGGAGGAGCATGATGCAGGTTTAGGGACAGAACTTGGCAAAATCATAAAACTAACTTGGAACTAAATTTAGCCTTCAATTCAGGTCTGCCTGGCTTCAAAGGCAGAATCCTTTAGATTTGAATCACGACTTACGGTGCAAGTTGCTGGGAGCCACGGAAGGTCCTGAGTCTTCTTTTCCAGGTTATTTTGCTTAATTCAAAGCCAATGTGGAATGGCTTTCCAATGACACTGACCATGCTAGGCATTAGGGATGTGTGGCACAGGATACTCTGAGAGCACCTTCCTTACAGCACCGCAGTGGCTGCAGAGGCGTGCACAGGAAGCTACTGCGGCAAAGGAGGGGCAGGTGGCACAATTGGGGATGCTGAGGGAAGAGTCCTGAGCAGGGGGTCTGACCTAGGTCCTGGACCTCAATGACAGTGAGCTGCAGTCACTAGTAGGAGGCAGCAGGAGCATTGGGAGCACTGTCTGAGATTAAAGCCTCCAAGTGAACAGGGCTCACACCTACCACTCAGAATGGTCTCAGCATCATGACATCATGACAACAGCATTGAGTATCATGCTAAAGGAAGCGTGATTTGGGTTAGAATAATTTCTGAAGAATGAGAAATGGCATAAAAAAGCAAGCTTACACAGAACAGGATTTTGAGTTGTGTTGGTCAAGGACTAAATAACAGAAATGATCTTTAAAAAACAGTCAAAAGATTTCTGTAAAATAACTTTTAAAAGGTATTTCAAAACTATACCATTGACCATGAGTGACAAAAGCATGACGTTTTCCTCCCCTGGACAAAATGAGTCTTAGGAAGTAAGAAAAAAAATTCTTTCTAATCCCCTCAGTTCTTTGTCTTCCTGCTTAGAGGAGCTTTACATATTATTAACTGAGTTGATCAGGTAGCTAATAATCCCATTTCTTGGGCCTAACAGTTTATACCAGACTACAGTGGTACCTCAGTTCATGAATACTTTGGTTTGCAAATAATTTGGTTTACAAACAGAAGCGTTTGACAAAATTTTGATCGTCTGCACACTGCAGGACTGTGAGCGTCTTTCCCACAGAAACACAAATGTGGCCATCTTTTCCAAAACTGTAGAACAAATTAAGTCCCTGAACTGGGATACCACTGTACTCAAGACCCTTCAGATGGTAGTGTCTTTCAATACTGGGTTGAAATCTTTATAAAACCTGAAACATGTGACAGTCAAGAAATACTACACTAAAAAACTGAATTGGGTCTGAAAGAAACTACGCATCATGGTGATTAGCAGATATTGCCTATGGACGAAGAGTAACGTGTAGGCACCCATGTACCTGAGTATGTGAGTGTGTCACAAGCATGAATTCTCCATGCTGCACTTTATTCACCCAAACTCACCATTTCTGGTTAATCAAGTAGATGCAGAGAGGGTAGGATGGAATCTCTATGAGGCCAGACAGCGCCAGGTTGGCGTAAATATTTCCACCTAGGTCACCTGCACTCAGAGTGAGACCATAATACACCAAGCTGCACACGAACCTGCAGTTGGAGGCCAAGGGACCAGGAGGTGAAAGACAAGAAGACAAGAAGAACAAAGAGCATAGAAATTGCCAGGAAAAAAAATTACCAGAGAAGATTAAAGTATCATAGGTTCAATACAATGCAATCTGCTACAAGCCATAAGCTTGACTATCCTGCTAAGCTTTTTGTCTTAATCTAAATGTCTATGCTAAGAAAAACCAAAAACATAATGGGGTTTTGGAAATGATTTATATCTATCTGTTATATAAGGGAAATGGATGGCCAGCCCCTCCAGAAGGAAAGACATTGTCTGTGCTTTCTCAAGCATTTCTGCATCAAACAGAAAACAAAGACCTAATTCTTACCTTATTTAACTCAACAGTTTATGGAACACTTGCTTATAGCAGTTATGGTGATATTATCAGAATGACTCTGCAATCCATCTCCCATGGAGAGAGCTCACAGATGACTGGAGAATGTGGTCTGAAAAAAGCCTGGACCTCCATGGGTTACCTGCAGGCCTGAAATGACCAGCACTCCCAACCCTAGGATCCATGCACTTCTCAGCACAGGTCTTACAACAGGGAAGAAAAGATGAGGGTCACAGAGAGGCAGTCTCCTCTAGGAGGATCACTGGGGATGGGCCCTTTGAAAAGCTCTTGGTGTTTTTATGTACACCAGTTCAGAGTGGCAGGCGCCCTCTAGGTGCAGGGAGCTCCTCCAAGGTGATGTGTGTTGTTTTCCTATCTCGTAGGGATGCTGGCCTAAGGCTAAATAAACTTAAATCCATGCAGTGTCCTAAAATATTTTTTAAAGTGCTTCCTACCGGCAGGAGAGACTTTATTTTTCCCTAATGCTGCAGTATTTCCAAATGGTTACCTGTGTGTGTCTCTATCCTGCATTTAAAATAGAAATCTCCCACCACCCTAAATATGAAAGGAGGAGACTGTTAGAGAAAAGGCGGAGGACTGGGGGAGGGAGGACAAGAGGTAAAGGAGGGTAATAGGAGGGACGGATCTGAACAAAATATCTTGTATGCATGTATGAAAATGTTACCATGGGGGCTGGGGATATAGCTCAGTGGAATAAGCGCTTGCCTAGCAAGCACAGGGTCCTGAGTTCGATCCCCAGTACCGCAAAAAAAAAAAAAAAAAAGAAAATGTTACCATGAAATCTTTTACTCTATAATTAACATGCACTGATAGTAATTGTAAAAACCTAGCAATTGCAGTAAAGTCATTTCAGTCAAGAAAGCATAACTATTTGAACAAAGTCAGTATGGTGTCAAGGCAGGACAAATAAGGCCGAGAATAAACAAAGCCAGTTCAGAACAATACGGAATTTGGGTTCCAGCTGGCAGTGGAAGAACAGGCACAAATGTGTCCAGGGCCTGGCCTCTGTTCTGCAGGTTGCCTTTGTGGCACAGCTGGTCGTTGGGATCCACATTCACAGTATTAAAATCACCTCAACTCTCTTTATGTACCCTAAACAAAATTTAAAGTGCTTGCATAATATTTAACGGTATATTTAGAGCATCAAGGAACTACTTAAAAAGGCACTGTCATAGGAAATAACCCAAGGAACAGATGTTAAACACAGGTATAATTTTACTCCCCAGTTAAAGCTTTCTTCAATGACAAATCCAAAGGAAAGATTTTAGGGTTTTATAGGCTTTTCAGAAAGAATGACTATCTGGAATGACACTGCCTCAATTACTGCGTGTTTTAATATTCAGAGCCCAAGGGAAGGAGTTTATTTGAGCAGAGCTCCTTTGGCTGTGTAAGAAATAAAATAAACAGGGATAAGCTCATTGGGCCCAAGTCTATGTTTTTAAAAAATCTTGTGAAGGCCGAAATCTAGGTATACTAGGAAAAAAATTAATATTCTTGGAAAAATTAAGAACTTAAAAACAAAAACAATAAATAATCTGCAACAAGTAGCTACTTCCTCCAAGGCAGAGGATTTGCTTGCCCATGAAATACACAAACACAGCATTTTAAAGAGCCCTCAGCACCTGAACATACTTTGTAAGTATTGGCCTTTGCATAGCAAGAATCTCAAAGTAGTAGTTCCTATATTACGGTGCTGGTCTGATTCTCAAAGTTTCTCTTAATCTTCTGCTCCAAGCTTGTGCCTTGTTTTCAACATTTACTATGCATCTGTGATTCTCTCACGCTGTGTTGGTTCTGTGGGGGACGTGGCAGTTGTTAGGACATGGCCCTTAATCACACAGGCAGAAGCCATTGCGTGGGTAGGAAAAGAGAATCACAACATGGAAATACCTTCTCAGTTGCTTATTCTCAGGCAACTGCTCTTTTCACCTTTACACTTATAAAACTATTTTCAAATGAAGTTACTTTCCCTTATCCTCTCATGAAAGTATAGGTTCCCATGCACTCCGCATAATAAATACTGTATATATCAACACAGCAGAGCCATCCGTTAGGCCAGTGTGTATGATGATCCTGTCCAGAACTGGACCCAATAATACTTGCAGCATTTTAACAGAATGTACACATGCAGTCCACAGACTGTATGCATCTGTCTATCTCTCTCCTTTCTACATGTCATCCTTTAAATGAAATCATCTAGAACCACTAAATGCAACTTACATTAACCCTGAGAGCATTTTGAGAGACAGGCAGCATAAGCAAAAAACCAGAAACTCAAGTTCAGGGAGTGCTACTCCCTCATTTGACATCTAGCTTTGGATCCACTGCTTCAAACTCCTGGAATCCCATCTGCACAAGGGACGACATTTTCACCAAGATGAGTTAGTGAACCTGATGCCATACAACTGCGGTCCTGGGAACTGCAGATTTTGGAATGTGCTGAGGAACTGCTTCATTCCACAACTGAAAGCAGGCAATTGTAAAGTTCTGTGTAGAAACTGTTCAGTTTCTTTCTTGCTCCCCCTTGAGGGTGGGGCCTTAAGTATTTATAAGCACCTCATGAGCAAAGACATGTTCCTGAGGCCTACTTACTCCAACTCAGTAAACCTACCCAACAGGCACCATCATCTGCAGAGAAATAGGGTTGTGTAAGCAGAGGTGTTCACCAGGTGCTAACGGACGGGCCTTGCTTGGGGAAAAACAACCTTATGCTGATGAGAGGTAAAACTCCATAGATCTGAAGATGGAACATAATATCAAGAGGCTTTAGCAACCTGTGTTGAAGAGCAACAAGACGCCACTCAGAAAGGTATACCCACCAGATGAACATCAGGATCAGAGTGTGTCCTAAGAGGATCCGATGACGGAACAGATCTAAGAAACTTCCTGTTTCCTTATAGCTCCTGTTGGCCGGGTGTGTTAATGAGAATGTGCATTTAAGCTTGCGGTTCCTCTTGGCAATGAGGTAGAGCGCCTCTTCCGCCTCACTCAGTCGACCCTGGGAGTATAACCAACGGGGTGATTCAGGAATGAATCTGAAAGAGATGTCATTAAAGGCTGTGTATTCATACAGATGCTCGTGCAGAGAAAGGAGAGAAATCACCCACTCAGTCTACAGAGTCCTCCACAGCTGGTTGTACCTTACATTTAAAGCTTAATTCTCCCAATGAAATATAAACCAGAGAGAGAAACAAGCCTACTTTCCACAGTGTGCCAATCTTAACCTTATTTATCAATACAAACCAAGAACATGCTTCTGAAACACCAGTAAAAAAACTAGTTTCCATTTATTTTTATATAAAATAATCTTATAAAGCACAGATAAGGAACCCAGATCTAAATCCTAGTCAGTCATAGTTAATATAGAAGAGATAGTAGGTTTTTTAAATTCTGAGGATGTAAATTTTTTTTGGATGTAAATTTTTTAATTTCTCAGAAAAACAATTTTTTAACAAGTCTGAGCTTTTAATATAGTGATATGTTATTTAGGAAGTTTTTTTTAAGACCATGCATAGAAATAAAAGTTTATTACTTCTCAGCTATTTTTTACTGCTTCAAAATATCTGATCACCCAACACCCCAGCTTTACTATGTCCTAACGATTTTTCATGATCCATTAAGACCTTAAAAAATAGAAGTGATTTTCAGGTTAATTTGTAGTCACTAAACAACAGTTATTTTCTAATATGACCATAAAATATTGTCACTGCTCTTTTCACCCAGTGCTAAGGCTTAGACATTATCTATTTTTCTGTCTTCACTATGTTGGAGGATTTCTCAAAGACAAAACCATGTCAGGAACATGGAAACCTTGTTCACTAGATATAACAAGTATTCTTTGATCTAATTTGACATTTTTGGCCTAAAATAAAACTCAGATGAATAATATTAGCTGTTTAAGGGTATTTTTAGAATTTCCTGTGCCTTTTAAAAAGGACAGTGAATTAGCAACAAACACCACAGGCTTTGCATGCTTAATGGACAGCAAGCCTGTCAATAACAATTTACTGAGTACTTCTATTTTGTGTAAAGCAATGTAACAGGTGTTGAGAGACAAATACCATAAATCAAAATCTGGAATTTTCTAGTTTTGTTGCTGGGGAAGAGAATATTTATGTACAACATTTGATTGCCAACAAAACTAAGGACAAAGGCTATCTATGATATCCTGGAAAAAATCCCTTTATTTACTTCTCATTGCCATTTAATTACATTACTTACATGCAAGTAAATAGTAAAGTACAACACTACTCTGTTGAAAGTTATGTCTGCTAATCAACCAGCTCTACCTTTGTACAGAGCCACACATTAGCTATGACCTGATTAAATTACTCAATTAATCCTAAAAAATAAAAAGGATATGAAAGAAGACTGTTGTGATTGCTATATAGTGAAAACATATGATAATTAAAAATTAACTCTAGGTAGGATTGGAAGGAGTAAAAAGAACCAATCAAAAATACACCAATAAATGGTCCATTACCTTTGGGTAATGTAAGTCATCCCTGCCACCTAATAAGCTTCTCTGTATCTTCAGACTTGCTTGTAAGCATCAATATTAATTTTAAAACTTTTGAAAGATGTTCGGGCTTTGGAAAATTGATTGAGCTAATAAATGGATTTTCCTTGGAAAAGATGTACCATGATCATGACAATTCAGGACCTTGTATTTCTTTGCATTTTGAGAGGTCAACAGTTCACTTACAGAAAGGATCACCTACTTTCCATGCGCAGATTTTGGGATGTGAGCTCTGACACATGAAAATCACACATACAAAACAGTGAGATATGTTTTTAAAAGAAAAAGCAGGCCTTTAAACACTCTGCCTTCTGCAGAGCAGCATGCCCACCCGAGCCATGGTCACCTTTGAAAATGCTAACTTAAAACATGCCTTCTGCTCAAAAATATTCTCTGAATATCCTTAAAGGTAGCACATCTTGGTAAGAGGGCAGTGATTTGCAGAAAAAATAAAAATACTCAAATTCAAGCACTGTAAAAACAGGAATTTTTAAGTTAGGTAAAAACATTTCTGGGAGACACACAGGCACGACTCTAAAATAAAATTGCTGATGGCTCACTACAAAAGGGACTACAAATGTCTGTCCAGTGCACACAAAAAGCTACTATTTGAGAGGCTGTGGCTTTGTTGTGGGACGAAATACAACTCCACAGCAAAGACCTTGCTACTGTGTGAGGGCTCTGGGTGCCGGGAGATGGAGCTCCAGCTGAGGCAGAAAAACAAGGGCCGTGCAAAGGGCTCTTGTTACCTGGGGTGTGGCCAGCAAAAGCTTGGGGAGGATGGCAGTTCAGCCACAATGGTGGCTGAGGCTTAATGAAATAAGCAGAAAGGGAGAGGGGCCCATTGAAGAGCAGGCACAGCACTGGGTAGAGTCAGGAGCAGAAAAGCTCAAGGTGCACACTGGGAATGACATGCAGCTTGGTGGGCCTGGGAGAGGCGCGTGGACTGGGCAGGCGAGAGGAAAGACACCGCAGGGTCTGAGGGAAGCCTTCGGTCCCCAGCTTAATGGAGTAAGTATGTATTTAAATCTCACTTGTCTTTTCCCTTCTGCTTTCTTTCGTGCATGACCTGAATTCATTTCCCAGTGAGGAAATGAACTCAGGTCCATCTAGTACTAAGTAGTAACTAACCCAGATCACACACAGAAAAAAGAAAAGCAGAGTGATTCAGGGCTACTGAAGGAGAGCCAAGTCAGGCTGAATGGAGAAGTATGAGCCTCATTAAGTACCTGAAAAGAAACTCATTTATTCATTAATATTTACATGAATGCTTATTAACTCAAGATACTATGTTAGGTACCACTTATTACTTTCTTTTTAAAATTTTTTATTGTCTTTTTGAGACAGGGTCTTGCCATGTCAGGTTGGTCTTGAGCTCACTTTGTAGCCCAGGCTGGTCTCAAACTTGCACTGATCCTCCTGCCTCAGCCTTCTGAGTGCTGGGATTACAGGTGTGCACCACCACACCCAGCCCCCACTTATTACTTTCAAAAATGCACAATATATAAGCTAATAAATTACTATTTCTTCTGTGTTCATTTCTGTACTTAACAATGTTCTTGCTTTCAAAAAGATAGTATGAAAACACATTTCAGTTCAATCTCCACTAAATCTCAATTAAAAAGCTGAATGAAAGCCACTACCTGAATTAAAATATTACCAAAGGTGCTATTTTATTTTGTGTCACTTTATGGCACAAAAGAATGCTAGTGCCATGAGCTGAAAATTTTGTTTATGCCAAAGATTTTAATGATTAAAATTAGAGATCTGAAACCTCAGAGATGAAAAGCTTTTCACAGGCCACATAAGAACTTGTGGTGAAATGGGCTAAAGTTGGTGTGATCTTTTGGGAAGTTATTATGGAGCCCTGCTTTGACCAGAGAATCATGCTCATATTGCTTTGAGTCTCTGTATTCTAAGGATATCTCTCGCTTCTGACACTCTTCCAGAAGCTACACATACGGCCCCTGAATTGAGACCTGGGTGTAGGATGGAACGCTGTCACTACGTGTTCAGTATGAATGTTTGGTTCTACAGTTTCATAGCCTAGTCACACACCTAGCCCACGGTCTGACCCAGCATGGTGACCTTTTAACTGCAGGCATCAGCTTTAAAAAGAAATTGGCTCAGCTTAAAATTTTCAAGGCTAAAATACAGTTCACTGACAGGTTGCTTTAAACAAGGGGTACCTGCATTCTGAATTAACTGAGCAAAACTTCTCTTCCCAGGAGCTGCCAAGAATTAAAACACTACTTGCAGAGTTTAGCCTTTCCCCAAAGTCAGGGCACGCAAGCCCCTGAAAGGGAATAACTCTACTCATTGACCCGAATTCTCTAGATATTCCTTCCACGTACTGAATTGAAACTCTAAGAAGAAAAACTACTTACAAAGATAAGAGAAAGACCATTGTTCCCTGTAGATTAACCAGAACAGCCAAAGTCCTCCAGGAGCGAATGAAGTATCCTAACAGGGCATACTGGGCGATGCCAATTGCAAAGAAGAGGCCGCCAATGGATCCTAATTCAGGAAAAAGAAAACCGTCACCGGAGAAAGCATGGGCTGAGGCACAATTTCCAATCCCAAGTCATAGAGCAGATCCCTTCCTTGTGAGATGCCTGTCTTACCCTGGCAGAGGTGACAGGCAGAGCAGGAAAGAAAAATCTACATGAACACTCAGCATCAGAAAATCCCACCACAAGGCGTGATCATAAAATATGGTGAATTAAAAATTTTTTTAATTGACTTTAAAATTTGAATTGAATTTAAAAATTTTAAAATAGTTCAGTAAAGACACATTGCCATTAATCCCTGCAGTACTCTCCCCGATCCAAACATATGCGTCCCATCGTTCTTGCTGCTTTCTGAAGCAGTTTACCTTTCATGGTCATTTTAACTTTGAGGAGCCAAAAGTTGCAGATGTGGTGAATAAACTGGGCGAAGACCCGCCATGGCATTTGTATTTCACAGAAAGTGCTGTCGACATTTTGAAAGGTCTGAGGACACGGGAGCAGCCAGGATGACACAACTAAGGGCACTCACTTTTTAAAAAGGACTTCCGGAGCTGCTTCCAGGCATGGCCGCAATGGCGGGTTAAGTGTGTTCGAAGTGAGAGGGTGTGGCTGAGCCTTGCAGATATTTTTGCCACATGGGTTATAAGATTTTTATTGCAGTTATTTTAATGCTCATCTTAATCTTTACAACAGCGTCTGTCCCTGAAATCCTTGTCTTAAATCACAGTCCATTCTCAAATTCTCTTGAGCGCCCTTCCTTATGTAACTTAAAACCATCAGCCATAACACATTTTGCATTTATTTGTTTCTTGCCTGTCTCTCCCAAGTAGAATATAAACTTTCTGAAGTATGTGTTTTTGTCAGCACAATGATGGAAAAATATCAACCACGGAATTGTAAGTAACCTTACTTTTGTGTTAGGCAAGTGTTGAGATGGCCATTAAAGAGTGCCTTACTCTCTATTCCTGCATATTTCCATACCTCTGATATACTCCCTATATTCCCATTAGCATTATTAGTCTACTGAGCAGCTATTTACTGAGTATAATGGTTTGCACACATTGTTCTAAGAGGCAGGTACCATTATTAATCACAAACTAAAGTGAAGAAATTACTCAGGGTAAGGAAAACTCCCTAAGGATAGGAGATGTATGCGGCAAGGCCAGAACTTACATCCAGGTCTGTCTCAGTGGAGGGCCTGCATTCTTTACCATTTTCTCTCTTCTACAGAAAGGCAGTTCTGTTGGCATCCCGCAGCAACGGGACTTTGATGACCTTACTATAAAATTTCCCACAATAATTCTGTAAAGCAAATGTTTTCTCTGACGGCTGTCCATAGTTCATCACTGCATAATGACTGCGTACTGTTTGCCTTAGTAAGGAAAAGGAGGAATCAAAAAGGAGAACTGCTGAGACAGTGCTATGTTCAGTGTGCTCAGAATACTTGATCTGATGAGTAAGGGAACACAGACAGTGTGATTTCCCTAGAAATTCAAAATAATCAATACGTATGACTCATTTATTACAGTACAGCAAGCAGCACCTGGATCCAAGAATAAAGCTTTTAGTCATTGCTCAGGATGGTTCCAAGAACTCAAGATGCATTGATAGCAATGTAGGCAAAGAGATCATCCCAGAGGGTGGGATGGTTTCAACGGACCAAGTTTGGTTCCTAAACCCACATTCTATCACATGCTGTTGTGTGACCTTGGGCAAATCACTAAATGTCTCTGAGCCTCGGTTTCCTCATTGGTGGAAGAGAAATAATAACACCTTCTTTAAAGGGTGGTTTCTGTTAGTTTCAGATGAAGTAATAATGCATGTTACATGAAATGTTATATTGTCCTAGTATAATCTGGGGTTGGCCCCTTACATCCACTAATGAAAAGAAAAATTTAAAAAAGCTGTCTGAAATCCTCCTATTGTGAGTATCTATTGGATATTTTCTACCTCAATTCCCCTTCTAATTCCAAGAACCTTCTAATCCCACCCTCTGCAGAACTGACTCCATCTTTGTGATTTAAGTGTAAGCTTCCAATCACAGCCCCCTAGCTGAGGGTGGGCCCCTCACACCTCTTACTTAGGAGTTTAGATACTGAGCTTGCACTTGCTTGGCCCCATCTTGCACTGGGCAGAGGCAGCTTCCCGAGAGGATGAGGAGCAGAGATGAGAAGCATCTAGGTTCCTGGTTCCAACATCTCCAACACCTGGCACGATGGTCTGGTTAGGTTACATGATTTCTCTTTCTATACAGGCTCTTCAGAGCTAGCCTTTGTCACGATCAGTAAGAATTGGTATCAACTATACATGACAGGCATCAGGACATGATTGTACAACATTGTCTGGTGACCTTAAATACTATGATAACATTATGTAGGCAGAAGCCCCACAAGATGACGTCAACTTTAGGAGGAAAGAAAGCAGCATGTTTACTTGAGGGGTTAACAGATAATCACACGGAAGCTACACATATGTGCCTAGAAATGACCGCAGGGATATGCCATAGAGCTGTAGATGTGGTAAGGCTATAAGTTATTTGGTTCAAGAAATTCGTCTAAAAACTGAACACATCAAATACTATAATTCTGGGTTATTATGGGTATTTGTAAACTCTTTATGGACCTTTGGGCTTTTATACTTATTTTTTATTTTCTGCTTATTTTTATTCATTTCAAGTCTGCTATTCCTACTAGATTTGCGTGCAGTAAGAGCTAAGTTTTGGCAGGTTAGAAAACAGCGTTCAGTTCTGACTGCGTTTCATAAGTGGCCTGAGTGACTGACCAGTTTTCAGACCCAAGCTCTGGCGTCTCCCCGAGTCCTTTCTCTCCTTGTCTCCCATCAGCAGTGCATGGCCCAGCTCAAGCGCACTCTCTCTTTCTAGTTGAAACGCACTCTCTCTTTCTTCTCTACACTCCCGCCTAGTCTGGGTCTCCACCATATCCTGTGGCGAGCTACACGACCTCCTAACTCATTCCGCGACTTCCTTCTCTTCTTGCCCATTCTTTCCATGCCTCGAACAGTAACATTTCTGTACATGAGAATGTATTGCTCTTCTATTTGGCTTCCTGTCACACTTGGAATAAAAATTAACTTCCTCGTTTGGCCTGTCATGGACCCTTGGCCGTCTGGTTCCTCCCAACCTTAACTCCCTCCACTCATCCCCTAATCATGGTGTAGCCACCTGGTATCTTTCAGGCCCTGGGAGAAACTCCTTCCTGCCTTGGACCTTGGTCTTTGCCATTCCCTCTGGCTAGAATGTTCTCTGAATGCCACAACATGCCACGTCTTCCGCGTCCCTCCTTACAGCAAATCTTGTATCAAACTTCTACACTGCACTGAGGCTTTCCCTAAGCACCCTTTCACTGTAACTGCGCCCACAGTTATGCCCCGCCTATCACCTGGTTTCATTGTCTTCACTGTCCTTAGCATTGTCTCAAAATGGCTCATATATGCTTTGCTTCTCCTGAATAAAGAACAAGCTTCGAGACAGCAAGGACCTTCTTCCACCCATCCCTGTCTTGTCTGCCCACTTTGTCCGAAGTGCTTTTTAAGAAAACATGTCTGGTCCACGGCTGGGTCTGTTAATAAGTGGGTGCTGTGGCGTGGAGACGGACATCAGGAGCTTCGCAAAGTGCATGGTGACTGGTTAACCAGGTGTCTCGAGGTGGGTGTGGCTGTATGTGTTCCTTACATTTGACTTATGAATCAATCCTTTATGTTACAGAAAGATATTAAGAAGACAAACAAATACATTAACATGGAATTTTCATAGCTTTAGTATTTTATTTCATGTTTCAAATTCTCAGTTAGCCTCATTCTTGCTAAGCACTACGCTGCACGTAGATAAGAAATGGATGCTCTCAGTCTGTACTTCCAGCTTTTCTGTTCATACTTCACACACTATATATACCAAAAAATTGCAATCAAGCATCATGTTTTGAGCTAATTTTTTATGGCAAAATAATTAGGCTATTTCCAATGAATCCCTGATTGTTCAACATTCAGGGTTTTTTCCCCAACTTCTTGTAGTTCACTAACGTATTAGAAATCATGGAGGTTTGTAAGGTAGTGCTGGAAAGAAATCAGCTTGAAAAGAAAGGCCAAGGACACAGTTCTGAGGACGACTCGGGCTCCGGGGAGAGGAGCGCTCCAGGCCGCCTCAGCCCCTCTCTTCCCTCCTGCACGTGGCCAAGCCCAGGCCTCCGGGGACTCCCTCAGCCTCGCTTTCCATTTCCCATTGAACTGGGCAACCATCTGGCTCTACCGCGCCTGTTTTCCCCTCTCCTTTCCTCCCTTTTTTCTCTGCTACAGAAATTTTAATTGCCTCATCTTAACCCAGCTTCAAAGACAAGAATGGGAGGTGTAAGCCCTTCACCAGCACCCTTTTCACTGGCTTTAGGTGACTGGCAAGGGAACAAGGGATCAAGAAGTCTTTCTTTTCACACACCATATGCAGCAGAACAGGAGAAATCCTTAGATAATCCGGCAGGGGAGGGTAAGGCACATCTTTTTTACAAGAGCAATTTTACTGAACTAAAGTCAAATGTAATTTTAGTAGAGCGATGTACAGGTGATGAGCAAGACGCTGGGCCTCAGGTCAACCAAAACTACAGGAGAGACAACTTTTGCTCCTGCTCTGCATACAGTGAGTGGCAACAATCACTTCACTAATTCCTTGGAAAATCTCAGCAAGTCTAATCTCGTGACTCAGAAAAATGACATTAGGGCTGGAGTTACAGCTCAGTGGTGCGGCACCTGCTCAGTGCTCAGTATGTACAAGGCTTTGGGTTCAATTTCCTATACAAAAAAAGAAAACAATAAAAATGACATTGAAGTCTCAATAGCCGGGCATGGTGGCACACGCCTGTAATCCCAGCACTCGGAAGGCCGAGGCAGGAGCAGTGTTGTGGGTTCAGGGCCAGCCTGGACTACAAAGTGAGTTTAAGGTTAGCCTCAACAACATAGTGAGATCCTGTCTCAAAAAAACCAAAGGAAAAAAAAAAAAGAAAACTCAAATGAGGTTTACTCATGAGTCCTAGGTTGGGAGCTGAGCTAAAGGAAAAAAACAGCTTGTCCCAAAAGGCTCTGAAAACTTCTCCAGATGGAGTGAATCACAAACACAGTGTGTGAGGGACCAGCACAAAGTCTGTCCATCGGGATAGAGCTGGTGCTGCGCGTCCTTCAGCTCAACAGCAGCTTCGTGGATATAGAAACAGAGCAGGAGTCTATGTTACTTTGCCTTTGTCTCCTGGCACAACGCAAAAGTCCACACAACTCCCAAAACACCGGTTAGAAATCATGGTCGGCCAGGCTCAGTGAGGTGGCACGCTGGAGTCCCACAAGGACAGTCCTCAGGGACAGCAGGAAGATGTACGTGTAGGTGTCAGCCAGACCTGGGCTGCAGCAGGCCTTATTGGCACGTGTCGCCCCCCCCCCCAGAGGTTCAGTTTCCTGATCCACACAATGAGGGCAAAAATCCTTAGCGGTAAGCTCTGAAAATATGACAGATAAGCATCACTTGCCTAGAGTGGCTGTTGGCATGTAATGGATGCTCAGCAAATGCTAGTTGGCCCTGGGCATTAAAGAGAGACAAGCACTCTCTTATATACACCCTCACTCAGATGCACTTTTTAAAAAATTTATTGGTTTGTTTTAGATATACATAGTGATAACATTCATCATAGGAACTTGTACTTGTACATGGCATATCTTGCCCCTCTTTCTTCCCATCCCCCTCTCCTCCTTTCAGTCCCACGTCTCCTCTTTACTTACAAGAGCTTTGTTTCCAATTTTTCCTTCTATTCTTTTTTCTTCTTGTCCCTTCTCCCCACTTCATTCCCCTTCTCATGTGCTGCATTTTTATCAGTCACACAATCAACATGTTTCCATATGGGTACAAGACCATCAGTGATAATTGATGATTGTCAAGTTAACAAAAGCAAGATAAAAAGTGATCAATGTACCCTATAACGCAAAAAGCAGAGTCTTTAGATACAGGCACTCTCCCAAGATAATATTTTGAGGAGATGATGGGTTTGTTAAGCAGACTGCAGAACATGGCCTCAGTTAGGACATTCACCATCAATAAAGTAACGTGACAGTCATATCTCATACTGATGTGAACAGAAGAGTAAAAATAAGAAAGGGCATGGAACAAGGATTGAAGAAAACATAACAAGAAGGTTTCAAGAAAGGAGTTCCTTGTACTCCTATTACCGTACTGTTTCCCACTCTGAGCAAAGAGCAGTTAGTGCGGTTCTAGAAGTGGGCACTGTCCACAATCACCTGGAGATGGGTCAAGGGTGGATGACAAGCTCACTGTGTGTCAGGCACCAGAGGAACTTCCTACTGCAGAATATGAATGAAATGACTCCTGTGACCCATGCAGATCAAACTGAGGAAAGCAAATTTAATACAGGTTGAGCATCCCTAATATGAAAATTCAAATGCTCCATAATCTGAAAACTTTTAAGCACTGACATCACACCAAGCAGAAATTTCTACACCTGACCTCATGCAATGGATCACAGGCAAAATGCAGGTGCACTAAAAATACTACATAAAGTTACTTTCAAGCTATGTGTACAGGTGTATATGAAATGTAAATGAATTTTGTGTTTAGAGGAGGGTCCCATCCCCAAGATATTTGAAGATGTCTTTGTAAATATTTCAAAATCTGAAATCTTAAATACTTCTGATCCAAGCGTTTTGAATAAGCAATATTCAATCTGTAGTTGGATAAAGCACCTCAAATCAAATGTATTTTCAGGCTCTAGGGTTAAACTGATGCCCTGCAAGTTTTTTTTGAGCCACTCACCCTGTCCAGATTTGCATGAATTTAAGCAGTACCTGCCAGAGCCCAGTAGGCGGTGCCCACACATTCATTTAGCAGGACAAAGGCCACCAGCGACATCCCTCCATTCATCATGCCCACCAAGAAGCGGGTTATTGTAAAGAACTCATATGAGGGAGAAAATCCATTTGCAATAGCAAATAAGATGTCAAGAGCAAAACCTAGAAAGAGAGAAGCAATATTCAGTCATCCAGAGGTAAAACAGCAGTTGATGAAAGTAATAAATTATATTCATTAGTTTGTAAAATAAACCTTTGTACACATAAATTTCCTGTGCTAGTTTTTTTCTAAGTCTCTCTTGAAAACTAAAAATATGCCCAGGTTTGCTTTCTTTGTTTCACAATTCCTGTCAATCATACATAAGTCTCAATTATTCCTAATAGTGCTAGAAACTGAAAACCCTTACCCATACTCTGTGTGTTAACAGAACTATGCCAAGCTCCACGGAGTCCATTTGAAATGAATCAGCACCCAGAGGTGTGAAGACTACATCTAGAAGGCTGTCTCTAGACATCTAGAAGCACAGTATAAACTATTCAGGGGCTGCAGAAAGCACCATAACATAAAAGAGTTTTCAACACAATCTATGGCCTTAACCTAGTGGACTGGTCACTGAAAAACACTTGGCCAGAATCAGCTCTGATGGCAGTATGCTTTCTTGCCTGTGTAAGGAAAATAAACACTATACCCACATGCCAATTCTCCAAGAACTTTAAGGAAACAGTCCTCTTACCATTCTCTAAGAATCTTAGGGAAATAAGATCTCTTATCAGTTTATGAACTCTCGGATGATTACCTGTGAGATAGACTTTTTTCCTTCCAAAGCGGTCTGACAGTTGGCCAAAAGAGATGACGCCAACAAACACACCACTGAAGAAAAAGGAGCTGGCTGCACTGACTTTGTAAGATCTACTGGCAATCAAGAACCACTAGAGGAGAAAAAAAAAAGTGAGACATTTAGATCACAGGAAAAAATGGATGGACTGAGTTAGCTGTTAAAACATAACATACAGTCAAGTGCAGTGGCACACAATCACCAACCTTAGGGTCCCCGCACTCAGGAAGCTGAAGAAGCAGGACCACTGTGAGTTCAAGGCCAGCCTGGGTTACGTAATGAGCACAAGGCCAGCCTGAACCGCATAGTGAGACGCTGTCTCAAAAAAACAAAAACAAAAGAAAACAAATGTACCAAAAATGCACGGATGTGGTAACTTCTCCACCCCACGTCCCACTAACCAGAATGAGGCATAGCATCCATCTTAAACAACATCCAAAGAGCCTGATTAATCAGAAATTATTGGTGTTACATAGTTCTGACTCTACCTGTGTCTCATTACAGAAGCGTACAAAGCATGTACAGGTAATTACTTATGTAATTGTTGACTCTGCCTCACCCCAAGCCTCTATGTTTCCTGAAAGCAAATACCCCATATTTCACTTCCATTTCTCTGATGCCTGTGAATCCTATAGCATATATAAGGCAATAAATGAACCATCCTTTTGTTCAATAGACTAGTATGTTTAAAGTCCCTTGAGTATGTTCCTCAAAAGAATGAAACATTAAATCAAATGACCCAGCAATTCCATCTGTCTGTCTGTCCATCTATCTACCTATCTCCCAAAGAATTGAAAGCAAGGACACAAAAATGTGTTTGAACACTCATGTTCACTGAAGCATCACTTACATAGTCAATGTGAAGGCCTCCAGTATCTACCTATCAATGGATGAATGGATAAACAAAATATGCTGTTCATATAGAGTGCAGTATTAGTCAGTCTGGAAAAGGAATGAAGTTCATATTCCTGTTACAACATGGATAACTTTGAAGACCGTTAAGGTTTGTGTCTGGATGTCCCTCCAAAGCCTCAGGCAGTCATGGGGCGGGCTTCTAGAGTTTGATTGATTCATGGGTGGGAGTGTTATACCTGCCCTGGGGCAGGTGGTTTGCCTACAATGTAAGGGAAGAAAAGGGGCTTGCTTCTGCCACCCCTCCCTTTTGCTCTTGCTGCTTTTGCTGTCTACAGATGCCATGAACTCTTGACCTCTGCCATGTGCTGCTCTGCCTTGGAGCCAGCCAAGTATGGACTGAAACCTCCACAAACTGTGAGCTAAAGAAACCTTTCCTCCCTTAATTTTGGGTATTGGGTATTTTGTCTCAGCAATGAGAGAAAAGTAACCAAGACAAAGACATTATGCTAAGTAAAATAAACCAGACACAGGATAAAGGTTTCATGATTCTACTTATACAACGGGCCTGCAAGAGTCAACTTCACAGCAACAGAAAGTAAAACAGTGGCTACCAGGGTGAAGTAGGAGGGGGAGTAGGAATCACTGCTTAAAATTGGAATTGAGTTTGCATTTAGAAAGAATAAAAGTCCCGGAGATGGACAGTTGTGACGGTTGCAAAATAATGTGTGAATGCACTTAATGCCACTGAGTTACACACCTAAGTGTGACTAAAATGGTAAGTTTGAGGCCATGGAGATTTACTACAATAAAAAAAAATTCCTTGAGTGGTATTTTTTTTTTTTTTTTGTCTTTTTTAGGGTTAGCCTTGAGCTCACTTTGTAGCCCAGGCTGGTCTCGAACTCACAACGATCCTCCTGCCTCATCCTCCCTCCCGAGTACTGGGATTACAGGCGTGTGGCACCATGCCCGGCTCCTTGATTAGTATTATCTTCTACTTTTGAGCAACTTATAAAAACAGTCACCCACTTCTTCAAGCACTAATACCAGAAACCTTGCCTAGTAATGCGTTAGTGGTGTTTGGTTCTGAGGATAAAAGTGTACCTGTGTCATAGAGGTGACATCAAAGAACCATGAAACCACTCACCTTTCCTCCACCAGTGCCCTGCCTTGCAGCCAGCGATATCGGGTGTCTGAGAGGCCCCTCTCAACCAAAGCCTGCAAGACAGTGCCCTTGCCCTTCTCTATTCTTCAGACCACTCTTTCCCAGACTTTGAGAACCAGTCCTTATGGCTCAAGAGGCACATGTGATTTCTCTCTTTCCCTGGTGCTTCCTGTAAGCCTAGACTGGTAAGAATTCTGACAAGACAGCTTTTGACCATCTCTGTGCCACACATATGTAGGGTGGGGAACTGGGAAAGAGATAAGGATGAGGGGCCCCTCACTAACTCTGTGCTTATTTCTGAATGTATCCATTGTTAACAAGGTTAATTAACTGGTTTTCTTAGCCCTTTCTGTAGTTGGGACGTTCAGTGTCACCCAAAGACCCAAGTATCTGCTAAGGCTTGGTTACTGGAGTAGTGAACCCGGGAGGCAGTGTGACTTTTGGGAGGGGGGCCTCAAAGGAGGGCTTCGTCATGGGAGGAGTTCTGATTCATGCTGCAACCTGAATGAAGGAGACTGGAACCCTGGCCCTTTCCACTTCTCGTGTCCTGGCCGTGGGGTGCGCGGTCTACTTCACCTCCAGCTCCCCAAATCACTGCCGTCCAGCTCCCACTAGGGATCTACAGACAAGGGGCTCACCTTACCATGAGCTTTCACTTCTAAAACCATGAGACAAAAACCAGTCTTTTGTTTTTATAATTAACTAAGGCATTTTGTTATGACCAATAGAGGGCTAGCAAAGACAATTAGTAGTGAGAGGTGAGGCCACTGGCCACCTGACAGTGTGGAGAAGCCTTGAGCTGGTGTACCAGAGCACTCTGGAAGAATGTGGAGGAACAGGCTTGAAAACACATAGAAAGCTGTAAGCAGAGCTTAATGGGCAAATCTGGTCGTGGCTCAGAAGATGAGAATGTCAATAGAAATGTGCACAGTAAATGTACCAATGAGGTTTCCAATGGAAATGAGGATTCTGTTGGGAGTTGGACTAAAGGTTACCTTTATCAGAATGGCAACCCCCCCCCCCAAAAAAAATCCCCAAAGCCTGTATGTGCTTTGTCCATGTCTTGATGCTTTATGGGAGGCAAAGCTTAGAAGGATGGATTAGTTATCTGGTGGAGAAAATTTCAAAGTGGCAAAGCATTCACGCTGTGGCATGAACTGGGATGGGGACGTAAAAGGCTGGAAGGAGTTCCCTGAGAACACTGTTGGGGGCGCCTCAGTACTGGTCTATTTTTTTTGTGAAGTGAGAACTGGCAGGATTTGCTGAGGAGGAATATGGCAGGGAGAGGAGGGAAGGGGAGTGCCCTCTGGGTTTTTAGTGTTAACCACTCGGTGGGTGGTTGTGACATTTACAGAGATAAGAGAAGGCAGGACGCAAGGGGTGTCAGGGGTATGTGGCTGGAAGTCAAGAGTTCTGTTTAGAGATGCTGAGGCAGAGCATGCCTCTAAAACATTTAAGCAGACGCCAAGCAGGCATCTGGGTATTAGTCTTGAGCTCGTGCAGGAGGTTATAAAGGTTTATGAAACTGTCAGTAGAGAAGGCTCAGAACACTCCCACCGTCAGGGGCCGGGCAGAAGAGAACCACTGCAGGAAAGTTACAAGCAGAACCCGGAGACATAGCAAGAAAGCAGAAGGAAGCATGATGTCACCAAAGCCACAAGAGGAAATCTGACACAGGCAAGAGGGAGAGTCCAATACGTTTACTGTTGCATTAGAGATCAAGTAAGACGAGGAAAGTGATATGACACGTCCATCTAGAAACCAGTGGACACTGAAAACTGCGCACTTTAACCAAGTGAGGATGAAATCCAGATTGGAGAGTGCTAAACCGGAGGAAAGTGAGGAACTGTAGATCCCAGATGTGTGCAAAATGGTTTCAAGATATTTTGCTATGAAGGTCAGCTAAGAATGAGACAGTATCTAGATAGGTATATGGGTTCACAGATTAGTGGTGCACTTTTTGGATATAGTGTATAGGTGAGCATGAACATTGAGGATAGCAAATCTGTAGAGAAGATGTATTTGTAGGAGAAAAGCCCTTGATAGAGTGCTACAGTTTGGATCTTAAATGTCCCCCAAGGGTTCATAAGCTAAAGGCCTGGTGCTCAGCTTGTAGCACTGTTGGGAGGTGGGAAATCCTTTCCTCTGTTACACCTCCCACCATGGTATAGTGTCTCATCACAGACCTAAAGTTAACAAGGCCAAATCACCATGTATTGAAAGCTCTGAAATCATGAGGCAAAATTAATTCTTCCTTCAACATCAGGCATTTTGTTATAGCAACAGAAAGCTGGCCAACACAAAGAGAAGCAAGGAATGGGCTTGAGTATACAAAGGCAGAGAACTTACCTTTCTTAGAAGCAGGGAGATGGGCACTGTACAAGGTGGGGCACAGAATATGGGTTGAAAGGAAGGCAGTTAAGAGACACCTGATGATGTACAGGCTTCGCTTTTATTTTTCATTGAAATACTAAGTAGGGCCACCAGTTAGAGAGAACAGAAGTATAGCAGGAGTTGGTTTAAGGAGGAAGATGGAAAACATGATCCCTTAAGGGTCAGACATGGCACATTCAAGGGAAATCTTGCATGATGGCCAGCCCATGACAAAAGCCCATTGGAGTTTTGTAGCTATTAGTTTTATGAGAAGGTAGACAGTTGTTAATCCCTATCCTTTGGTTTGAAACCCTGTATCATTTTTAATGTCCTTGTATTGTTTTGTTTGTGTTTTGCTACTGTTCTTTTTTTTGTACTATTTTCTTTAAAAGAAAAAAAGTGCTATGGAGTGAGACAGGCACCAATTGATAGTATTCACAAAGACGTGATTATTACACGGATAGAATGAATACATGCTGGGTGTGAAAAAGACATAAGGGATAGTGAGCAACTGTCACTATATTAAAAATCTCCTTTACCTTTAAATTCTTTTCTAAATTTTCTATTTTTTCCCTAATTGAAATTTGGTTGATCCATAAGAAAATAATTTGGTAACCTGAGTCATTTTCAACTATAGGCTGCTGCTTCTTTTTACATACATGGAAATGAGAATCTGGAATGGGAATAGATAACAAAACTTCCAATCATCAGCTCGTCTAAAGATCACATTCTCAGATTGCATAACTCACTACCTTCCTGTGGCAGAGATGCCAGCTTGCTTTGAAACACCTGGTCTTTCCTTCTTGAATAATAATGTTTAGGTAGGCATCTGAATACTCAGAGTGAACACTTCATGTCCCAACCTCCCTTCCAGTTAAGAATGGCCAGGTCACTAAGTTCTGAGCAATGAGACATAAGCATAAGCATCATGTGAGGAACTTGTCTTAAGAGTCAACTGATTCCTACTCATCCTTTCTTCCTTTCCACTGTTTAGAACGCCCATGTGAAAGCTGGAGTTTTACCATGGGTCATCAAACAGCCCACTGCAGCATGCATGGCATAGGTTCGCCACAACTGTTCTAGGCATTGATATAGTTTTCAAAGTTCTCTAGACCTTTTTTTATAGGCAATCAGTTTAAGAAGTCTGCTTGTCCTGGGCTGTGGTATCTTCAATAACAGTGTCACTTCTAAAATGTTGACTTTGAGTATCCCTCTTGCTCTCAGCTAACTCCAGCTCAGACATTGTCATGGCTTGAGTCTGGATGCCCCCCAAAGCCTCATGCAGTCATGGAGGCACCTCTAGAGTTTACGGTTGATCCACGGTCCAATGCTGGGATTATGGGTGTGAGTGTTACACCCACCCTGGGATGGGTAGTGTGCATACAATATGAGGGAGGGGGAGAGTGTTGGTTGCTGCTCCCCCTTTTTTCTCATGCTGCTTTTGCTGTTTTCTACCACCATGAACTGTTACCCTCTGCCATGTACCACTCTGCCTTGGAGCCAGGCAAGTATAGAATGAAGCCTCCACAGACTGTGAGCTAAATAAACCTTTCCCTCCTTAATTTTGGGCATTGGGTATTTTGTCTCAGCAGTGAGAAAAGAGTAACCAAGACAGAATTTGGTACCAGAGAAGTGGGGTCATTGCTGTTACTGTACCTGACATGTGGTTCAAATGCTTTTGGAATTAGCCTGTGGAAAATATATGGAAAGATTCGGAGATTTTACCTGAAAGAGAAGCACTAGAAAGCCTTCGGCTACTCTGTATAGGAGATTCTGGTCAGAGCTCAGAAGACCAGAAGGCTGATAGAAATCCTGTTGGTAAAGACTGGTCTCGGGAGGTTTCCACTGGGAAGGATAACAGTGGTTGTTGGACTCCAGATGATGTATGTTATGGCTTGGCAGAAAGTTTGTCTGCATTTTGCTCATGTCCAGAGACTTTTCCTGAGACTGATATTAAGTGCGGCAGACTAATTAATCTGGCAGAAGAAATTTTAAGGCAGTCAAACGTTAAGGCAGTGGCATGACTATTGTTGGGGGCTTTTAGCCAGATTTATGTTGAGAATCAAGAGCAAAGAGCCCAGCAGGATGATTCAGAATGTGAGTTTGGCCAGAAAAGAAGCTCCAGTAAAGCAGTGGATTGCACAGATAGAGCTGAGGAGATCTCCACTGCTGATAAGGAACAGGAGACCATAAAAGATGGCCTGAGGGCATTACAAGAAGCAGTTAAGTTTCCACCCTTTGCAGCCTCAAAACTGCAAAGGTGAAGGACTGCTTTAAGAAGAAAGCTGAAGAGTGCTATGTTCCAGAATGGCAGCAGCCAGCTATGTTCCAGAATGCAGGCAGCAGTAGCACCAGGTTCCAAAATGGCAGGGGTACAGAAAATCTGTTCCTCAGCATCAGGTTCAGAATGCTCAGTGATGCAAGCATTTGACCCCTACAGCCAACAGAGAGCAAAGCCTGGCTACTGCTCCAGCTGGCAACAGACATTAGCATCATCCATGTGGTGCTGGTTTTAGGTGCATGCAGAATGCAAGAGTTCTGAGGTTAAGAAGGCTTCCACCTAGGCTGGGGATATAGCTCAGTAGAATAAGCGCCTGCCTAGCAAGCGCAGGGTCCTGAGTTCTATCCCCAGTACGGCCAAAAAAATAAATAAATAAATAAATAAATAAATAAAAATTAAAAAAAAAAAAAGAAGGCTTCCACCTAGATTTCAGGAGGCTTGAGAAGCCAGGCAGTATGCCCCTGGGAGGGGAGTGTGTGATGCTGTGAGTGTGAAGAGAAAGGTGCAGTGGAGACCCCAGAAGTTTGGACAGGCCAGGATTATCTGAGGAAAGCTGCAAATAGGGAGCAAAGCAGATCCAAGAGAGAAGCATAGGATCTATAGCCACTGGAAGTCCCATAGGGGTGGAGCCACATGGAGCTCACAATTTGCTGCAGATTGCCTCAGATGTTGAATATAGAACCACAGGACTTAATGTTTGCCCTGCTGGATGTTGGACTTGCTTTGGTCCCAATGCTTTATATCCTCATTTGTACCTTTTGGAATGGTAATGTTTGTCTTGTGCCATTGAATGTTGGAAGTGTTTAACTTTTCATTTATATGGGGGCTTGCAGCTGAGAGTTTACCTTACATCTGGGAAGAGACTTGATATTTGGACTTTTCAGCAATGCTGAAATTTTTAGGACTTTGGCAACTCTTCAAGATGGACTAAAATGCCTTTTGCATAAAGGGATATACATGAGCCTTTGAAGAGCCACAGGTGGAATGTCATGGTTTGCGTATAGAGGTACCCTCAAAGCCTCATGCAGTCATGGGGTGGGCTTCTAGAGTTTATTATTGATTCTGGTCCAACGTTGGGATTATGGGTGTGAGGGTTACACCTGCCCTGGGGTAGATAGTTTGCCTACAATGTAAGGGAGGGAAAGAGGCTTGGTTGCTGCTCCTCACTTTTTGCTCATGCTGCTTTTGCTGTTTTCTGCCACCACGAACTGTTGCCCTCTGCCATACTGCCACTCTGCCTTGGAGCCAGCTGAGTATGGACTGAAGCCTCCATGGACTGTGAGTTAAATAAACATTTTATTCCTTAACTTTGGGCATCGGGTATTTTGTCTCAGCAACAAGAGAAAAATACCAAGCCAGAGATCTATCTCATTTCCTCCAGTGCTACCACTTAAAACATTCTCCCACCTCTATGAGACCTCCAGTTACCCAACTCTACACATTGAGTATAGCTTTTGTCACCAAAAAGATGAAATGCATTAATAAGCCATGATTTAAGGATCTGTGAAGAAAAGGGTATATTTTAAAGTTTATATAAAAGAGATAAAAAGAGCTCTCATGTTTGAAGGAGAAATTTTGTTTTGTGAAAAACAAATTTGTTTTGGATATATGGATAGTTCAGTGGAAGAATTTTCAACTTATGAGAGGTGCCAACAGTGACACTTCTTCATGTCTAAACATGAATCAGTATTAATTATGAGATTGTCCCTTACAGGGATAGCCCTTTCCCTAAAAGGGACAATATATAAGGCCTAATTGTACTTGTTTTATGACCTTAAAACAGTTGACTTTATATTGCGTGTTCCTAGTGTTCACATATTTTTAAAATCTGGTCTGCAACTTTACCCTTAATTACTCTACAATTTGATTTTTGCTATTCTCTTTATAGGACCAAGATATTTAAGCTCACACTGATCTGTTTTGTACTTAACCATAAGAAATAGCTAATTTGGCCACTCTATAGCAACTATTCTGTTGACCACATTTGCAGAACTTCTCAAACCTATCAAAAAGGCCACATTCCTTCCAGCATCTGGACAACTGTCAGGTTGGATGGTAAATTCTGATTCTCAGCCTGCCAGATCCAACAGTTAAAGTAATTTATATTACTTTTTCTTCAAGTTGGGGCTAATGCATCTCCCCGTTTCTCCTGGAATAAATTCAGGAACTGACAGACAGCTTGAAAAATGAACTTTAAAAAAAGCAAATTAGAAAATATGAAGCTGGAACCTGCAAGATCTACCTAACAGACTTAGATGAATGGGGGCAGCCAATGCAGGAATGCCAAATCAAGAATTTAGGACAATATGTTGAGCACTAGATTTCCAAAGTCTCTAACCCCTAGTATGTGAGATTCTGGTTTAAATGTTTGATTTCCAATTTTAAATATTTTTCAAATATCACTTAAATACTGAGCACATACTATGTGATCTAAAGATTTTATTTTGTGAAAGCTCAGATAGGCTACCAACACAGTCATCCTTATAATATTAAAGACACTGTACTGGTATAACCTGTTTGTAAAGTTGTGGAAAGAGGTTAGCCACTAGACTAGACTCAATTGCTATTTCATTTTCTTGCCCTTTATGTCAATACTTTGTGTCAGGGTAAAACGTAAACCAAGATATTACCAGGCTACTAGAAATTAAACTATAATAAACCTAAATATGATGACACCAACATTTTCAAGAAATATGTTTTTTATGAAGTTTTAGATTTTATAAATCATCCCTTTGTAAGTCATTCAAGCCATTAATGGCTAGAGATTATTAAAGCAATGACTCTTTTTGCTGATCAGGCCACAGTTTTTGTTAATGGCAGGATAAATTTTAAAGCTACGGAATGAATGTTCTTTGTATACTGATTCAATTCAAATTGGAAAAGTCCCTTGTGAATTGAAAAAAACATAAAACCCATTTTTTCACATGCATTAACAGGAACAGAGAAACATGAAGACGAATATCTTCAGTGCTTCTGGCTGAGCTATGTAAACCTATAACCCACACCTACATTTTTATTCATACGCTCGTCACACTCACTAAATTGAGTACATGAGTTGAACATTCATTATACTCTGTTTTCAAAAAGGATTTGAAGGACCCAGAATTAAAAGCACTGTACAATCATTCACTCACATAAAGAAAACAGACCTGAGAGGAAACCAGGTGTAACTGGAGGCAGAACCAACAGCAGGTGCCTCTAACACAGAAGATGAAAGGAACATAAATATGGTAAATACAGGTGTGAACACAGCACCAGGTGCTCTACAGAGCCTTCCAGCTCCTAAAGGGGAGAAAAGGTAGATGAACCGAAATAAAGGCAACAGACAAAATCCTCTTGCTGGGTATTAGTGAAGCATTTGGGAGGGTTTTTTGTTGTTGTTGTTTAATCTTTATGTTCTTTCTACTTAGAGGCCAAAAATAAATGGTGTGTCCCAATAAGGAACAGCAGCAGATCAAAAGAAGGTGCTCGTGTTGCAATACAGAGCACAGAACAGAGGTGATAAGCTGGCAGGGAAAGGCCCAGCTAAGGACATCAGTGAGCCAGGCCAGCGCTGTAGAGTGTAACTGTAATTGTATCACTGACTTTACTGTTTGTTTGATATGCTGGGGCACCTACCTGACAGAAACAACCACCCCAGGTTTCCTCCCTGTTCTTCCTGCACTGAGTAGTGCCATGCTGCTGTATCTTTCCCTGCTGTGCCAGAGCACAGAGACCTTGACAAATGTTCTCTCTGGTGTGCGTGTCCATTAGGAAGACTGAAGAACAGGAGGGCTCTCTTCATTACACTGACTGGGAATTCAGACACATCCATCCTCTACTCTGAGCAACCTCTTACTGACTCTGTTAATAAATTTGTTCCTGCTTCAGTTTTCTCCTAAGCTGCTCATTCTTTTCTTTGTCTTATTCTTCTAGTTTCTGGTGGCACTTTGTTATGACTGTGTCTATATGTTCCCCCAAAGTCCCATGCGCTCATAGGTGGGGCTGTTTGGAGCTAGCTGTATCTAGGGCATGTGATGCAGTACTGTGGTTAAGGGTGTATGGTACTAAATTAGTCCACTGATTTAACACAGTTCTGGGTGGTACCACCCAAAAGGCTGGTAGCCTGAATGGGATAAAAGGGAAAGGCGGGCTGGCCGCTTGCTGCTCAGTCTTCTGCCTGCCCTGCCATGGACTGTTTCTCCTCTGCCATGTCTTCCTGACAATGAGCCAACCAACTACGGACTGAAACCTCTGCAAACTGTGAGCAGAAATAAACTTTTCCTCCTTTAACTTGTGGGTGTTGAGTATTTTGTCCCAGCAATCAGGAAAGTAACTTAAGACACGTTTGATGCAGTATTTTAGAAACATGCTATAAGCGCAGATTACCCTCACAGAAGAGGCCGAACATGGCAAATAAAAAAATCACTTACGCTAAGCTTTTACAAACATGCGGTCATCTCCCTCTCCCATGTAGGCCTTGCCCTTTCTTGCCCTCATTGTTTTGGCTCTGGGCAGGTGACTAGCTCTGCATTCCTCACAGGTAACGCAGAACCTCCACTCTGCAGACGTACAAGTGAGGGCATGCCTTCCCCAAGGAAAACCCATGGACTGCTCACTCTCCTTTGGCCAGGAATCCTGACATCTGGTGGGAACTGATTACCCTTTCCTCACACTTGCCCTTGTTTGCCCACTTCCCATCCCACCTCACCTCCTGTGTGTTAGTGTTCAGTCACCATGACAAAACACCTGAGAAAATCCACGTAGAGGAAGAAAAGTTTATTTTGGCTCACTGCTTCAGAATAGACCTGTAGGCTTCTGGGCCCATGGTGAGGGAGAGCCTGACAGTGGAAATACATGTCACAGGAAAAGTGTTTGCTTCATGACAGCCAGCAAGTTAAGAGAGAGAGGAAAAGGGGCCGAGGACAAAGTACCCCTTCAAAGGCATGCCTGTAATGATGCACTTCCCCCAACTAGTCCTCACCTCCTAGTAGCTCATTATGAATCCACCAAAGGCTCAGTCCACTAAGGAGGTCAGAGTGTTACAGAAAACAGACAAAACACGGGAAGAAATGGCACCAAGAAGGTTTAGGAAGCAGTTTATTACACTGGTGGGCTTGACTGGGGTCTCTCCCAAAAAGCCAGCGCTGCTTGGTGGGGTTTGGGGACTTTTATAGGGAGGGCAAGCAGGAAAGTACAAAGCATACTGGTGCATTATGATTGGAGGGTTGGGTGATATCATGGGTTGCTAAAGGAGTTTAAACATCTCAAGTTACATTGCAAGGCCATCAGTTAAATAAGCATGAATTATACAAAGAAGAAATATCCCATTATATTTGGACTTACACTGCAAGGCCATCAGTTATACAAAGGCAGTAAAAACAGGAGTTTAAACAAAGGAAAGAGTGTTCTGTTATTAGACCTGCCAGCTTGGTCTTGGTGGGCATCCTGAGCAGACCTTTATTTAAAATTTTAATTTCCCCCTTCAGCAGCCCTCATGATCCAATCACCTCCTTAAAGCCCTACCTCTGAGTACTGCTGTTTTGGGGACTAAGCCTTCAACCCATAAGCTCTGGGCTACACTTTAGATCCAAACCACAATCCCCGGTGAGCTCTTCTCCACCCTCCATGACACACCTCAAGTCTGGTCTGAGTCCCCTCAGCAGAGCTGACCCTCTCTCCTATCCACCATATCATAGTGTGTTTGCTTCTGCAATGATGCATGGAGGATCCTGTGCTCACATCTCTCTCCCCTACAATGCTGTGTACTTAAGGGCATCTGCATATCCCAAGGGCTACTGTTGCAGTGTCTGCCAGAACTAATTAAACACTTACTGAATTATTTATCTAACAAGAGTGAAAGCACAGTCTTACAGGCAACCTCACACACTGTCTCCGTGTCACTAACTCAAGCGTCACGTTGTGAGTTTACAGGGATGCAGGGACATAACTAACAGGCTATCTTTTCCTGGAGGCACCAAATGACATTCTCCTGAAAGAAAGCACAAGGGCACTTTCCTTCTTCCTGTAGCCAATCTGATATCTGGAATACTTTGGTTCTATCTTTAGCTACTAAAAGCTTTAATTAGCCTATAAATATCTCAACTAGGAGAAACAGATGTGATCACACAGGAAGAGGAAATGTGCTGTGGGTGGCTCACAATTATCACTGAACCCATAAACCAGGCAGCGGCTATGGCAGGGGTGGCCAGAGTGGCATCTCACTCCTCACCCGGCTGAAGAGCCCAGAGTGGCTCACTAACCCAGCTCAGCCTCTCCTGAAAGGGGGACCGACCACGCAGCTATTCTGGCTGCCGTGGCTGGATCTGCACTGTCCCCTCAAAGCCTCATCATTCAGCAGGGCTTCCGGAAGGTGACCGCATCACGACAGTGCTGTGCTCATCTGTGGCTTCGGCCCTGCAGCAGCAGACCTGCATGTGCTGCTGTGAGGCGGGGGCCTGGTCAGAGACACACGTTGCTTCTCATCCCTTCAATTATGGCTACTGGGTACTGTGTCCCGGGGATGAGAAAATGGCCAAGTCAGGGTCAGAGCCCACCTCAACACAGTGAAAGGGAGACAGCGGTGACCCTCCCCTGGCTGTCTGGAATGGGGCAAACAAGCCCGGGACATGCCTATGGATCAAGCTCCTTGTGACTTAAAGTCACACTTTGGGGAAAACCAAGTCATATGACAAGTGCCACAGCTCCGAACCCCAGCTTGTAATAAACAGCACCGTTCCCAACACCCCTGCACGTGACTTCGAGGGCTCTGCATGTCCGCAGAGCCGGTTCTGCTCTGCTGAGGAAAATTCTGAACTGCTCTGATACCAGTTCCGACCAATCGTCCACCCTTCCATCTCCTGTATTTCTCATAAAAGTTATTTATTTACAGCTATGAAAATCTCACTTCAGGAGAAAATCAGGTAATCAGAGGTCTCTTGTGATTAGGGACGGCTCGGGCAGGGTATTCCGGGAACAGTTTCATGGTGATTAACTAACTTGCTTCATTTCAATGTAGTTGTCACTCTGAATTACCACTTAATGGGTGAAGTGTGCAGGCCATAACAATCAGTAGTACTGGCGTAAGGAAGCAAGACATTAAAAAAAATTAGCCCCTAACGCAATTAATTGCAGTGAATTTTTCAAATAGTTTTAATACTCTGTCTTTTCACCTCAGGGTATAGCTTAGGGGAAAATATATTAATCTCCAGACAATAGTCAGTCAGTTTCAGCTCTTCAGTATCCACAGTGATATTAAAGATTCCAACCTTACACTTTTTGGTTGCAAACATTAATTAAGCATGATAATTGTGTGTCTCTGTGATATTTGGTGCTTTCTATGTGAGTCAGAGCTCAGGGAATAATTTGAATATTGCAGACAGTAATTTGCTACATAAATTCACCCCAATGGCTATTATCTCATTTTACAATAGTCAAGACTGCTAGATTAGAGAGAGACCTTTGCATTAAATATCATGTTAATCACATCTACTTAAGCTTTTATTCACCCTTCCCCAAACCCTCCATGAAGAGTTCTGCAAGGCCTGACCCATGTCCAATCAGATGCAGGAAAGAGTTTTAAATGTGTATTTTTAACATTATACCCTAAATATTGGGGTTAGTTCTCTACACTCTATCTTGGTATTTATTTTCAGGAGTTTTATGTTATAGGCAAAGAGGACTTTCTTTCTAACTTATTTTTACTCTAAATAATTTCAATAAACACCAAATATAATAGTATTTATACGGCACACATTGTTTCCACATTCCCATTTTCCAGACTGGAAGAACAACTGAAAAACTAGACAGGCAATCAGAACTAATGCCAAGAAGGTCTGCATTGCACTTCACTGTAGTAAAGATTAACTCAGCTCAGTATGGAGACCAGTGTGCTTGAATGACACTGGCTGATGAATGACTGATGTGCCCCCTGCCTCTGCAGAGGGCCTGGGCTGACCCTTGGTCACCACTGTCATTATTCTATACCCTGCTGCCATTTTTCCATTGACTTGTGGTTTGGGCAGCACTGGCAGGAAACCTGGAACCAATGATATCAGCCAGTGCAAGCCACCAGGACCTGCAACCACCAGCCCTACGGGACTCCAACATCCATGGCAGAAGTGAGGTGTGAGAACCCGCAGTTAGAACATGGGGATGGTGGCATGCAGATGGACACAGCACTTGTACCTTTAAATAAAATAAAAGGACTCTGGGGGTGAAGTAAAGCAGAGACAGCCCTTGGTAGGTTTCCCTGACTCTCCTGTGAAACAGATGTGGGTAGCAGCACTGACACTGAGGTCAACGGGCTCTGGATGCATCGTGAAGTATTGGACAGCAGGAGATTTTTTAGTTTTATTTAATGCTCCTTTGTTATTTTCTATTATATCAAGAAATATGTATGTTTAGTTGGGGCTGACAATAAAACCATGCTGAATCATTATTTCCACGGCTCTTGAGTGGATATGTGTGTGTGCAGGACTGCCAGCCAAGGTCCTCCTAAGTCTAACAGAAACATCCTGGGTGACATCCACTTAAAGAAGGCAAGCACGAGACATCACTCATAGGTGGGGACCTCCTGCGTCCTTTCCTGCTTGTCCTGTGGCCCAGTGGAAGGCCATGGGTATCAGTGGCCAGGCTTCTCACTTACTCCCTGGGGGACACTGAGACAGTGCCAGCTACTCTGAACCCACGTTCTCTTTTTTTAAATTTTCAAGTCACAACATCAACATTATTCTTGTTTTTTCCTCTCTCCTAGAGTTCTGCCTGTCAAAGGCACCCTCGAGAGGTGAGTGGCAGCGGGAAGGTATTTGCCTTACTTGGTTTTCAGTCTAGTGTGTATGCACCAGTTTCTCCAGGGTCATGGTGCAAGCACGCATTCTTGCCAGCTCCCACCAGTGCACACTTCTGTGGTCTTCCCGTCACTTCACTGCCAAGGAAGATGTGGCGCAGGCAGAGTGAGCTCTTTGCCCTGCTCTCTGGGCAAGTGTTTCTGGGGCCCCACAAGGGCAGCAGTGGCAGAGGGGCCCGGTGTGGACCCTGACCCTCTACAGAGACTACAGCAAAACACCCAGCTCTATGGTCTTTCATTTTCCTTAGTAATGCCTATTAATTTCATAAACGATTGGGTTTTCAATGTGTACATTTAGCTCACACCCATGCCCCACGTTACTCTCTGACATCCACCTCTTACCTCTTCCTCTTGCCTACTAATACCCTCCCTTCTCCCTTCTTGCTGTCCTCTTTAGATTCTACATATTAGGGAGAACTTGTGGTATTTGTCTCTCTGTGTGGCTTTCACTCAATATCATGTCCAGATACATCCATTTTCCTGTAAATGATAAAATTTTGTTCTTCATAATATTCTATTATATATATGATATATATATATATCATAATGAAATAATGAAAATGTGATATAGATAGATAGATCACTATATATATCACTATATATATATGTAGATCACATTTTCATTATTCACTCATCTATCGGCGGGCACCTAAGTTGGCTCTGTATCTTGCTTATTGTGAGTTGTGCTGCAACAAACATGGGTATAGTGCGCTGACTTTAATTCTTTCAGGTTTATACCCAAGAGTGCTATAGCTGGATCCAATGGTAGTTCTGTTTTTAGTTTTCTGAGGAACCTCCGTACTGACTCCCACAGCGGCGGCACTACTTTACACGCCCACCTGCCCTGCAGAACGCACCTTTCTGCACTTCCTCACCAACGCTGATTGTTTTGGTGAGATCCATTTTGACAGGTGAGATGAAATCGCAGTGTACTTCTGATTTGCATTTCCCTAATTGAGAAAGGTATTGAACATTTTTCACATACTTATTGGCCATTTGTATTTCTTCTTTTAGGAAATGACTATTCATCTCATTTGCCCATTTAGTCATTGGGTTATTTGATATTTTGGGTGTTAAGTTTTTTTTTTTTTTTTTTTTTTTTTTTTTGAGACAGGGTCTCGCTATGTAGTTCAGGCTGGCCTTGAGCTCAGTTTGTAGCCCAGGTTGGTCTCAAACTCGCAACAATCCTCCTGCCTCAGCCTCCCAAGTGCTGGGATTACAGGCGTGCACCACCATGCCCAGATGGGTGTTAAGTTTTCTGAATGCTTGGATTATTTTTTTTGAACAGGGATTCGAACTCAGTACCTTGCACTTGCCAGGAGGCCACTGAGCTATATTGCTAGCCCTGAGGTTTTTTTTTAACTCTTAATATATTCTAGATATTAACCCTCCATGGGAAGAGGAGCTGACAAGGGTTTTTACCCATTATACAGTCTGTCCCTTCACACTGCAGTGACTAGCTTTTAAAAGGACTGATAAGCCATATAAGATACCCTTTAAAACCAAAGGGTTCTATTCTTTAATAAAAAAAAAAAAAGTTTGGAAATCAGGGAAGTAATGGAAAGAATATGAATCTCAGACCTGTAGCTTAGTAGGGATATGGTGTAGGGCAAATTCTTTAAATCTGCTGCTCTTGTTAAGCTGTACCGTGAAGCTGTTAGCAGCAGGTAGCAAAGACCTCAGGTGGGGCGCACTGACAGGTAGTCACTGAAAGGTCCTCACTTTCTTCAACTTACAAAGTGGGTGTGGTGTAAGCTCATTTTCATACCCTTACCCCCAAGCTCTGTTCAAATATGGGATGTCTCATCTCAGCTGAGAAACACGGAGACTGAGTTCTCTCCAGCAGTGGCCTGCAGTGTTGCCTGCACTTCTTCACCAGCAGAGCACACAGGCCACACCACCCTTGCAGAGCACCACGGACTCACTAAGGTGATTCGGGCGGTTCAGCCTGTGCAGTGCTCCAAAGATTAACTCTTTCTAAATCACGGCCACAGGGCTCCCCCAGAGCATCTTCCAGAGGTCCCACGCAGGAGCAGTGTGTTGATATCGCCCAGCTGTGCAGAAGGGCGGCCCTCCCTTCACCTGCAGTTCTCCACATGCCTTGAAGCACTTGCTGGAGACTGAGGCTCACTATCTGTACAGGGAATATGTACTGTACCTTAAAGTAGACCTCTGAGATCAGATATGTGATGCTCTGATAGGATGGGAAACGTACGAAGGGACCCTGATATAATCGGCTCTCTCCATACAGAGGCCTAAGAGGGGCAGCCTAACAAGACAGAACATGCTTAGGTAAGAGCTACTTTACAGCAGTCACCACACACACAATAAATGACGTTTGACCCCATCCATTCAAGCAAAGGCAGAGTGGGGGAACCTAGGCTTCTACCATGGCCAGGCAGTGACAAGTTGCATCAACCCCAGTGGGGTGACACCAGGTAGGGGGGCCGGCACTTTCATTCCCGCCGAGCAGTGGGCACTGGGGAGGGCCCTGTGTCATCACAGTCAGCGTGCATCACCTGAGCCTGGATGTCCACCACTTCCTGGAAGGGACAAGCAGTCCCTCCCCTTTGTTAAGCCAGGACTGTGTCACAGAAAGCCAGCAAAAACAAGAGGCTTAAGTAAGACCCAGAATCTCATAACATAATAACTCAAACTGGCAGATTTCAATTAAAAATAACTTGCCATATCAACAATTACTCAAACTACATGAGTGGGGAAAAAGCAATCCCTGAAATGACAGAGATGTGAGAATTATCTGACAAAGATGTTCAGCCTGCCATCATAAAAATGCTTTGATGTGTACTTGCCCGATACTTAAAACAAATGACAAAATAAAAATATTCACTCAGCAAGAGACAAAAAAAAAAATCCTGGTAAAGAGAGGGAAATTGTAAAAAAAAGAACAAGATAGAAATTTTAGAATTAAAATATATGATGGATGAGTACAACAAAAAAGTGGAAGTGGTAGATCTGAACAGAATCAGCAGCCTTAAAGGCAGAACACAGGAGAGCGCAGCCACCACACGAAGGAAGCACAGGCTGAAGACAGGAGCAAAGTGCTAGGGGTCTGTGGGCCTATCATAAAAGAACTGCGTCACCAGAGTTCTTCAAGGAAAGGGGAAAGACGGCAGGGTTAAAGACGTAATTAAATAAATAACAGCACGACATTTCTCAGTTTGTCAAGAGATAAACTTGCAGATTTAACCATCTTAATAAACAGTGTGAACTCCAGAGAAACCTACATCAAGCAACACCATGGTCTAATTTCTAAAAACTAAGAATGCAAAACACGAACATCTGGAAAGCAGCCAGCGAGAAATGATGTCCTTCCTACAGGGAGAAAATTCAAGTTTCCATGGTAGACTGTTTATCAGAATTCACAGAGACCAGGAGGAAGTGGAATGGCTGCCAGGAGTTCTACAACCTGTGAAACACAGGAGCAAGAGCAAAATTCAGGTTTCTCAGATGAAGGAAAACTAAGAGAATGTGTCACCAACAGAACTGCCCTCAACAATGGCTTATGGAGACTGTGGGTAAAGACAGCACATTGTCTTTTTTGAAGTTATGTTTTATGTGTTAAATTACAGCCCTGTGCAATGGGCTCTGAAAGCATGTAGAAAATAGTTAAAACAACTATAAACTAGAAAAGATAAAGGGATATAGCCCTATGATGTTGTTTCTACATGTCTCTCAAACTGTTAGTATCAGTAGACTGTGAGAAATTATTCATATATAATGCCAAAAGCTGTCACAAAAAAAGCTGTACAAACAGGTACAGTAAAAAGAAAAACAACAAATAAATCAAAATGTAATTCTAAGAAAATGTTCAATTCATCCATAGGAAGACAGGAAAAATATGAGAAAAACAAAACCAAAGCAAAACATAACAATAATGTCAGTGATATAAGCTCTAATGTATAAACAATTGTATTAAATGTAAAATATTAAAGTATAACAAATAAAGACAGAGATTGGCAGGGTACATTTAAAACGTGACTCAACTGTACGGTGCCAGCAGGTAACAACTTCACATATAGTGATATAATATAGGTAAGTTAAAAGTAAAAGGAGGTGTGGGCAAAGGACTGTGATTGCTAATGGATTGATTACTGATGGTCGGCTTATGATCACAAACTGAATTGAGTGAACATGGCGCCGGGTGTGGGACGTCCGCCTGAGGCTTGTTACCATCAGCTGAGAGGCAGAAATGGAAAGGCACAATGAATTTCTCCTGTTGGTTTTAGTCATGGTCTTTGTTCTAATAGGTGATTGAGATGAGTGTTCGAGGCTGCCGCAGTCCGAGACCGTCAGCCCCTGATCCCAGACTTTCAGCTCTCTTGTTTTTCTTCTCTCTTTACTTTCCTTTTTTCATCCATGGGCACCTCGTTCTCAGGACCTGTCATTATAGATAGAACCAACAAGGAAGAAAAACTATGCTACCGCTAATCAAAGAAAGCAGGACTGGCTACATCAAATATTAGATAAATTATACTTCACACAAGAAAATGACCAGGCATGGAGAGGAACAGTATATAATTATTAAAAGTCAATCCACCACAGAAGTCAAAGTAACTCTGTGTGTGTGTGTGTGTGTGTGTGTGTGTGTGTGTGTGCATGTAAAACAAATCAGAGCTTCAAAAAGGTTAAAGGAAAAACTGACAATTCTGTTAAGTTTAGTAGAAGGCATAAACACTTTTAACAATCTATATAACAACTAGACAGAAAGTCAGCAAGACTACAGAGGAACTAAACAGTACCATTAACAACAGGGTACACATAATATTTATGAAGCATCCCATCCAACAGCAATAAAACACAGGATACACTAGTTTCAAGTGCCAGTGGAACCTAATCAAGAGAGACCATACGTTGGACCATAAAAGAAACCTAAATAAATTTAAAAGAATGGAACTCATATTATCATGCTACAGTAGAATCAAACTAGAAGTCAACAATAGAAAGCTAACAGGAAAACCTTCAAACACTAAGAAACCAAACAATATACTTCAATAATACATGACTCAAAGTGAAAGTTGTAAGAAAAAAAAAAATTACACTGAGATAAATGAAAATGAAAATATATCAACATTTGTGGGATACAGCTAGAGCAGTCCTAAGAGGAAAATTTATAGCACTGGAATGCTTCTATTTGCAAAAAGGAAAATCCTCATCAATGACGTAAGCTACTGCCACTAAAACATAAAAAAGGAAGAAAAGGGAGGTGGGAGATTCCAAAGGAAGCAGAATGAAGGAAATAGTAAAGAGCTCAAGTTAACAAAAGTGAAAACAGAAAAGTAATAGAGAAAAAGCAATAAAACAAAATAATAATGCTGAGTCTTTTTTTAAAAAATCAGTAACATTGACAAACCCACATAATGATTAAAGAAATTAACAGGAAAGACACAAATTATCAATATCACACAATAAAGGAGGAAATGTTATTTCAGACTACAGATATCAAAAAGATGATAAAGTAATACTATAAACAATTCTGTACACGTAAATTTGATAACTTAGATGAAATGAGCCAATTCCTTAAAAAGCACAAACTATCACAACTCATTCAAAACAAATCATTTAAATAGCCCTAAACTATTAAGGAAATTAAGTTTGTTATTTCCAGACTCCTTAGAAAGAAATCTATAGACCTAGATGATTTCACCAGAGAATCACACCAAAACTTTGAAGAATTAACTCCAATTCTATATAATTTCTTCTAGCAAACACGAAAGGAACACTTCTCAATTTGTTTTATGAAGCTAGTATTACCTTGACACCAAAACTAGTCAAAAATAATACAAAATAGAAGCTGCAAGTCAAAACCCTTTACAAAGAAGCAAAACTCTTCAACAGAATATTAGTAGATAGAATTCATCAACATTTGAAAAGAAATATACATTATCCAGATCAAAGGATGTTTCAATATTTGAAAATCAATCAGTGCAAGCTATATTAGGATATATAAAAAATACAATTGTTACAGAAAATATATCTGACAAAATTTAAAACGCATTCATGACTTTGAAAATCTCTCAAAAATACTGGAATGTGAGACTTCCTCAACTTGATAAAGAACATCAACAAAATCAATAGCTGACTTACTTGAAAAGGTGAAAGACTAAATGCCGCCCTCCCACGACCGGAACAAGGCAAAGATGCCTGCTCTTCTCTTATTCAACATGGTGCTAAAAATTCTAGCCAAAGCAATAATATTTGCAGTGGAAACTGAAACTGCCTCTTTTCTTGTCATGAATATCTAGAAAATTCTCTTCAAAGACCTCCAAGATTATTAAGTGAGTTCATGAAGATCAATGGATACAAAATAAATATACAAAAACCATTGCATTTCTATACAGTAATAATGGAGATGGGGACATGGAAATTTAAAATATAATGCCAACTACAATCATTCAAAAAATTTAGGTGTAAATATGATAACACTTGTTCAAGAATTATACAATAAAGACTATGAAGTCAGGATGAAACAAAACCCACAGAAGCCCAAAATAACACATATGAATGTGTACTGGAAAACTCAACATAATAAAGATGCCAATTCTCTCCAGACTGATACACAAGTTTACGGCAACTCCTATCAAAAGCCAAAACAATATTTTTTCTACTATTACAAAAGTATTCTAAAATGTCTGTGGAAATGGAAAGGAATTGAAAGAAGTTTAAAAAATTGAAAAACAACAAAATTAGGAGGCATCAATCTATCTCAGTTCAGGTTTCATTAAATAAGTACAATGATATAATTAAATCTGGATGAACCTGCAGAGAATTACACTGAGTGAAAAATGTCAATCCTCAAGGGTTCCAACAGTATGATTTCACCTTTGTTATTTTTCAATGATAAAATACACTTTAAGAGAACAGATTAGCAGTTCTGAGGAACTAAGGAAGGGCAGAAGGGAAGTGGCACAGCTCCAGAAGACCAGCGAGAGGGTTGCTCACGGTGATGCAAGCACAGTGTGTGAGCTGTACCAACGTCAGTGTCTCAGCTGGGGTCTTCTGGTCTCATTGGAGAAACCAGGTAAAGCACACATGGGATTTCTCTGTAGCTCTCCTTCCTTCCTTCCTTCCTTCCTTCCTTCCTTCCTTCCTTCCTTCCTTCCTTCCCTCCCTCCCTCCCTCCCTTTCTTCCTTTCTTCCTTCCTTTTTTGAGACAGGGTCTCACTATGCAGTCCAGGGTGACCTTGTGCTCACTATGTAGCTCAGGCTGGCCTAGAACTCGCAGCAATCCTGTGTCAGCCTCCCTGAGTGCTGCGATTATAGATATGCACCACCACACTCCACTCTATAGTATTTCTTGCAACTGTACGTAAGTCTACAGTTATTTTATTATTTCTTTATTTATTTTTGAGACAGGATCTTGCTATGTAGTTCAGGCTGGAGTTGAGCTCATTATGTAGCCAGGAAGGCCTCAAACTGGTAGCAAGCCTCCTGCCTCAGCCTCCCACGTGGTTACTGTCATGTGCCACCATGCTCGGCCTACAATTATTTTAAAATAAAAATTTTAATTAAAAAATTTCAAAAGACATAAAAGCCAGCTTGGAAACGTCCCACTGGTAAACATGATTAACTGCACAACAAAATAATTAAGGGTGTAAAAATTTTAAGTCATTGAAAAGCACAGAAATCTGTGCTTACATACTTAAATATAGTATAGGTCAATAGACACAAAAGGGAGAAGAAAGAGCTCTTGCTTATAGTGGAAGGCTGGAATCAGGGTGGTTGTGTGGAGAAATGCTGACTTGATTACCGCTGTGCCACCGTCATCGTGCAGACTGGGTCCCTCTAGAATCATTAAGGGATACTAAATTAGGGCTGGGGTTGATAATGAACAGCAAATTTACATAATCTGAAAGTGATTCCCCACTGATTTCTTATTCCTTAAAGTGAAACAACAGTAGTCAAAAAAGGGGCAAATGGGCCAGGTGAGTTTGTGCATGCCCATAATCCCCACACTCAAGACTGAGGCAACTGCAAAATGCAAGCCCAGTTTGGGGAACCCAGTGACTTAACAAGACCCTGCTCCAAAAGAAAATATAAAATAAAAGGCAGAAGACCGGGGATGCAGATCAGTGCAAAGGCCCTGGGTTCAATCTCAAACACCATATGGCAGGGAGGCAGATGGATACTGCATGTCTCCAGATGTGACACACTGAGAAGGGCACTGCATGGACTATGCACTATTCTGACCAAGGGTGCACAACCAAACCAAGTGAGGAGTTGCTTGGACAGACCTAAATAAAAGTTGCTATTTTTTAAAGGGAAAGGGATACGCAATCTGTACAAACATCAACATCATAAAAGAAATGTGAAGGCCAAAGGATACTTGAAGAGACAACTAAATGTATTACATGATTTTGAACCACAGTCAATAGAGTTTGAAGAAAACACAACCCTATAAAAGGTAACATTAGGTCAAGTGACAAAGCTGGACATGGATAATACACCCAAATCGGTATAGTTTAAAACTCTAGCACCAGTGTAACATCTCTGAAACTGCTAACTAAGGTATTGTAATAGACTGTCCTCATTTTTAGGAAACACTCTTTGAAGTAGGTGTAAAGCGGGTGAAAAAGACACATGCAACTTTAAAGTGGCTAAGAAAGAAATAAAGACAACAACGCCCCTGAAGCAAAATATGTCAACAGACGAGACTAGAGGATATAAAGGTATTCTCTGTACAATTGTTGACATTTGTGTCAGTTTGAAACTATTTCCAAATAAAGACATTAAGGAAATTATTTGGCTACCGTTACCTATAAAACACACACACACACACACCTGATATGTAACATATTGATCTGGATTAATAAATTTCAAAAAGGTACAACAATTAAAAGCACAGACATCTCAGTTAATTTGGGTTCAAATACCAACACCGTCCTTATTAACTAATCTTGACCTCAGGTATCAACTTCTTCAGTGAATAAAATGGAAAAAATAATGCACATCACACGGTATTATTCTGAGGATGAAGTGAGGTAAGGGCTATAAAATGTCATACTGGCTGACAAATACAAGGTGTGGTATTACAAACATGGTGAACGTTCAAATTTTTAAAACTTACTACAGTAAAAGATACATTACCATCTTCCAAAAAGTTACAGGGATATATGCATACCCATGTTTATAGCAGCACGATTATAACACACCGTAGCTAAATCTTGGAAACAACCTGTAGGCCCATCAACAGATGATGGATAAAAGAAATGTGGTATTTATTCACAAAGGAGTAATACTTCACCATTCATAAGTAAATGGACACAATCTGAGACCATAAGATTAAGTGAAATAAGACACACAAGTTTAAACAGTGAAGGTTTCTCTTATACAAGAAGCTCAAATAGAAGATAGATGAATAGGAAGACAGGACGCAGAGAGATCTTTCTCACAGGCCTGGGGGATGAGAGATGGAGAGAGGCAGGAGAGGAGAGAGGGAAGGGGGACGGGAAAATGGGGAAAGCAGAGCTGCAAATGAGAAGAGGACCAAGAACTGGAGGGAGGGCAGCCAGGGGAGAACAGGAGAGGAAGAGAAAAAGAGAATGAAGATGCATTATGTACCTGCATCAACTCCACCTGAGAAATATAATCATTTGCACTGCAAACATATACTAATAAAAATAAATAGGTAAGTAATAGATGGCCATCTATCCCCTACACAACAGCCCTCACTTCGAGCACAAGTACCCCACCGTTCTTGCCGCTTTCTGGAACAGTTCTAGAAGTCCTCTTTCGTGTCTTTCGTTGTGCTCTCATGCCTGCCTTGACACCCTGAAATGTTTCAGAATGTTTACCTTTGGCGTTCATTCTGACTTAGAGGAACAGCCGGAAGTTGTGGGGTGCTGCATCCTGTGAAGAAGGTGGACAAAGACTCACTGTGTTTTTATGGACCTTTCCCCGGGGGCCTCTTGGCAGCACTATTGGCTGTATTTCTCATCACCCTGCACATGACACTCACGAAGAGGAATTCCACAACTTCAGAAAGTGGTGGGAACAATAGGATAAGTGCGTTCAAAGAAGGGGGATTAATGGCAAGGTATTTTACTATAATAAACTTAAAAATAACATTCCTCATATTTTTCATCACATCTCACAGTATTGAATGGTGAGTGCTACTTGTTATTTTTAATAGGTTAGCGGTGATCGTAGCTACTACTGTTGCTAGACCACGGAAATACAAGTATGACCAAAACATGCTTTCTGACCTCAAAGACTTTAAAAAAAAAAAAGAGCTGAAACAAAGACAACAGTAACGTAAGTGCAAACAAAATGTTACTCTGGGGAATGGGTTTCACAAGGAAGGTGACGCTGAACGCAGGCCTGAAAGGGTAGGCTAGGATTTCACCGGAAAAGGCTGGAGTGAGTGGTGAAGACCTTCGTGCCCCAGTAATAGGTCTAAGTTGAGGGTCCAGTGCCTATCCGAGAAACAGTGAATACTCTTGGGTTAGGCCTGAGTCAGCCTCAAGTGCTGGGTGGTGCTAGAAAGGAACTCCCTGACCACACTGGGAAGTGTGGCCTTGGGGTCTCTGTTGTTTCCTGCGTGCAGCTGGGGAATCCCTGCAGCTTTCTGGGTGAACAGAGGAGACATGGCTGAGCTCTGATCAGAAATACTTTGTAGTTGCTACAGAAGTTAATGGAACAATTAAATATTCCTTCCAATGGGGCCTTCTCTGCAAAGGCCAAGCAAATACCACCTTCAGCCGGTCTCCTCTGTTTGTAGTAGGCCCCACCCAAAGGTGAACAGCAAAGGCTGGTAAGGATAGGGCAGGCTGTTTGGACCCATGGTGCAGACACACATGCACATGGAGGAGGCACCCCGGTACCCTGCAGGGGAGTGGTTGAAGATATTTGGGGAGAGGGAGCTGACCAGCACAGCAATCAGAATAGAGGGCTGGCAAGGTTCCCAGGAACCGCTGCTGCTGCAGGTATTAACCTATTAATGAACTGGATCGCTGGGTGCAAGAGCAAAGCCCCCTTCAAAGCAGGAAGGGGACCATCTGTACCTTTACTGCACAGTCTCGGAGCCCCATGTGGGCCTCACATAGATTGGATTAAGAAATTGAACCGTGGGCTTTACAGAGGGGTCATTACTTTTCTCTTGCTTTACTTTGCTAACATTTGCATATGTAATAAAGAGAGATGAAAGTTTTAATTTACTTTTTGAAAGGACACTATGGGGTTCTTTGGGCTTTAAAAGGACACCATGGACTCTTTTGGAGTTTATATCTTAATCCATCCAACTAATTTGGCAATGTGCATACTTCTCCCATGTGCAGTAAGAAGGAAAAAGAATGTTTTTATAGGATAACAGCCTTTCATACATGAAAAACTTTAGCTCTTAAATTTACAAGAAAGTTATTTGAAAATGTGGCTAAATTTTTTTTTTTTTTTTTTTTGGTCTTTCTGAGGCAGGATTTCTCTATGCACTGCAGGCTGGCCTTGAGCTCGCATTTTTTAGCTCACTCTGGTCTCGAACTTGCAACCATCCTCCTGCCTCAACTTCCTGAGTGCTGGGATTACAGGCGTGCACCACCACATCCAGCTAAAAAAATAAATCAGTAAGAGAAAATGGTTTTATCCGGACAAGGAGAAATAATATGTTAGCAGTGAGTACGACCTCAGGTTACCTCAGAGGCGATAGAGGTGAAGCTACTGCTGAAATGCACATGCTTATGTATCTCGCTGCCATTGGCTGTCAGAAGCCAGTCCCCAAAGGCCTGGTCTTTGCCCGCTGACTGGTTGTTGTGGCTTTGGTTGGGCAGGAGCTCGGCCAAGTCCCAGTGGTACGAAGGTGTGGCTCCGACCAGCGTGATGAGGATGGCCTCCGTGGCCACGTACAGCTGCAAGAGCAAACACAAAACCAGACACTGCAGGCTTTGCCCTGTACATGGAAAGCTTGGGACGCCTGAAACTCTTGCAAAGTCTGTTTCTTGCTTTTGAGTTTGTGTATGCTAAGTGACAAGACATAAGAAACCAAGAAGAAACATGTGCGGAGGAACCTTCCCACCCTCCAGTGAGCAGGACCATCAGCAGTCTACTTGTGGAACTCTTTATGCTTCTGCAGAGTTTTCCTTCCATGTCTGGGGTAGATCTGAGGCTAGAGACTCTGCATCTGTGGTCCGACTTTGGAGGCCGGGGCCACATTGCTGGCTCTGATTTTAAAAGACTAACAGTTATTTCCTACTCCTCGCTGCATCTCCAGCTCACATCAGCATCACGTGGGGGCCAGGAGCTCCTTGGCCAAAGGACCTGTGACCTAGATAAGACTGCTGTGACACAGGGTAGTGTCTCAGAAGACAGAAAATATATTAAATATCCCCAAAATATATTAAAACAATGAAACCTAATATGTACTTTAGTAGATATAAAAATAGGGCACACAACTCATAAGATTTAAAGAAGTTCAAAATTCCAGGTATAAGTGTTTATTTCATAACCATTAGCTATAATTTCTAAAATTATACTTGGTTTCACTATACTCCTCCACCAAAGAACAACTACTCCACCCATCCATTCAAGAAGTACTTACTCAGTACACTTGTCATTTGTCATGATGGTTCTAGGCTCTGCAGCCACTCACGGCTCAGTTTACAGGCTGTCAAACCCCATGCAGCCATTGTGTGGTAGGGTTTTCCATGTATATTATTTCTCATTGTTGGAAGATTATTTCAAGTGTAACATTTATTAAGAGAATGTATAGTCTGCTCCAGAGTGAAACAATCTTATTTTAAGAAACTATCTTCGTTAACTGTGACCTTCATAAAAAACACAGTAAATGTCCAAAATTTACAAAGCTTGTGATTTCTCCTCGGGATGTGGTAATGAGCCCACTGGGTGGATGAGCCAACTGAGGCTCCTCAGCAGTTTCCTCTTCGGGTTGCACAGAATTCCTGTGGTGTCTCCTTCCACACCATTCTGCAGGGGCATATTCAGCTAAGTGGATAAGCTAAAAAGCCAGAGGCAGAGTAATTTATCATCACTAGATGATGGAATTACTGTCATGGAAAGAGAAAAGGAGTCATGACATTGAATGCATCATAACAGGAAGCTAATGTAAAACCCGGGATGCGATTTTCCCTCTCTGTGAGGCTGAGAAGACACAAGGCAGTCCCAATCTATTTTGAGTCGATTGACTGTGGGCCTCTGAGACATGCAAAGCTGCCATAGACCAGTATGTGCTGTGATTTATTATAAGATACAAAAGAAAACATGTCCCCCATTTTACATGCTTCCTGGCCCCTATTTGCACACGATTAAGAATGCTTTAGAATAGGAGGCAATAAGCTTATCAAAATAAAAGCCTTAATAATTACAAGAACAGATAGATTACACATTGAGCAGTAGCTATAATTACAAAGTCATTTTCATCTGTTTAGTGACTGCCCTCCCTGATTACCATCTTTTGGGATTTAATTGATGGGTATACAGAAATGGAAAACATGGGGCAAGAGAACTCTTCTGAGATGACTCAAAACACGTGTGCTGCTGAATGAACAGCCTTCAATCAGGCAAAGAAAACGAGCCATATAATCTCTGTGAATGTGGTCTTTCCTACTTCTGGGCACGTAACTCACTCCAGGTAGCAGGCACCTCCTCCTGCCGTGAATGTTTGAACTTTTCCCATCCACCACGGTGCAAGTGCAGACGTGGCCTTCTTGCCATCTTCCTCCCCCTCAGCCCTCCAGACACCTTTTCCTGCTTCTGCTCACCCACAAAGCTCCATATTCACTGCCAAAAGCCCATATTCCTTTCTGAGCTGCATATTTACGCCTATTCACCTTTGGCTCCCAAAACAAATACCCAGGGCCCACACATTGAGCAAAGGAATGAGCAGGTAGCAAAGATGGAACGCTAACAACAGCAGCAATGCTTCTCCAGTGCTAACCTTGTGCCAGTACCAGTCCAGCTTTCCTTGAATGTATATGAACACGTCATAGCTTTATCTTAATTGCCCTATGACATGCAATGTTTTAAGTAAAAGAGGAAATGTTCTAAAGGGTCCTCTCATCTGAGTCATGTTTCATTATGAAGGTCACTATTCTCAGCAAATAGTACAATTTACAGCAAGTAGTTAAAAATGAAGAATTGGGGCTGATATACACCTTTAATCATAATGCAGGGAATCATAATGCAGGAAACCTAGGTAATCAGAATTATCCTTATTAATCAGTATGAACCGGTTTCATTTCTAGCAATCAGCAGGCACAGTAAATACTTTCCATTTTTCTGACCTCCTCCTGCCCTGCAGGGTCTCCCTAGCCCACTTATTGCACAAGTATACACACACACACACACACACACGCACACACATGCATGCACACACATACACACACGTCCAAGGTAAACCTGCAACTCTTCTATACCATGCCAGCCTCAACAAAACCTTAAAACTCTATGGTTATGCTCAGTTTTGCTGGCAAAGAGGGAGACAGAGTAGGCAGACAGCAATTATACTGTGCGATAAATACTCTGCAACGGGCATTGTGAGATTAGGTCAGAGAAGCGAGGCTCAAACTCTGCATACAGGTTAGTTAGGTCCTCCATCCTGAGCCACAGACACACATCACATGGTTATAGGTAGTCAAAGACAGCTCAGCCCTGCATTAGCCATGGGGACACATCACCTGCACACAGAACGTGGGGGTGGTTTTCCTTAATTTACCACCTGTGACTCTGACAGTCTCACACAGCTCACACATCCTGTACCTTTTCTCCAGCAAACAAAAACATTCTGTCATTCTTTCCTCCACCATTACTCTACCACTTCCATGCACACATCTACCCACATGTTCTTGTCTAATGAAATTGTACCCATCAGCAGATGGGCCTTAAAGCCACAATAAGAAACCACCATCCATTCTCCTTCTCAGTGGGACGAACAACATCTCAAATAAATCATCATCTCTGGCTCTACCTCCAGGGAAGGACAGGTGCCACAGATGGCTGGAGCTTTCTCTTTTCCCTTTCAGTGTAATTATACTTAGAAAATGACGAAAATGCACTAGAGGACTGGAATTTTGAAAGTTTCAGAAAGTGAAGTATTAAAAGTAATTTTATATTAACATCATTATAAGCTTTTAAAATGTGTCCCATAAATTATATCATCACAATATCGTGCACTGTGAAGTCATGGTTAAGCGTGATGTTTATTCTGCAAAACAGGATAAATGAGATATGGAGCAATTAAGTGAATCATTCCAGGTTTGGGGTGACACTAATGACAGGAGACAGGGCAAGGACGGCAGCCACTGAACTCTGGGATCAGAGCCTTTTTCAGGGGGGAAGAAAGGGGGTCACATCAAAGATGATTTTACTGTCCTGTTAGTCTTTTATGCGTTTAGTACTTAATTATCAGATGCAGTAGCAAGACCTCAGTCACGAAGGCAGGACCATGAGCACAGTACCCGGCACAAAGGCGGCATTCAGTGGTTAGCTGATGTTATTTATGGCTTCTGTCTAGACGTCCCTCAAAGCTTCATGTGCTTGTGCGAGGCACTTTTCGGAAGCGGCTGGATCTAGGTAGGGTGTGTGAACATGGATTAAGGATGTGGGATATCAGTATTAGCCCCTAGTTGGATTAGCATAATTCTGGGCACGACCAGAAGGATTTACTGAAATCAGAAGCCCCACCCTCAGCGTGAGTAGCACCAATCAATAGACATGTGACCCAGAATATAAATGGAAAGAGAAAAGGCAGGCTGCTTGCTGCCTCCTGCTCCCTCTGCCACGGACCATTTCTCCCCTCCATGCTGCCCTGCCGTGGAGGCAACTATAAACTGAAACCCCTCAAACTGTGAGTTAAATAAACCTTTCCTCCATTAACTTGTAGGTGTTCCAGAAACACAAAAAGAGACTAAGAAAACTGACTCACTGGTAGTGCCTGTGTAATTGGTGTGCAGGAGTTAAAATGCACTGAAATATTCTAACTGAAGTATACGTACACTCTCTTCCCTATTCTAATCCATCTATACCACGCCTCCAGATCAGCTTCCCTGAAACACCTCATGAAACTCTTTTGAACAAGAGGTATTAATGGAGAAATGATAAATTTCACATGGTCCAGCTGCCAACTTATCCACATTCAAGCTCTGTGTGATGGCCTACTCAACTCCCCACGCACTACTGAACTCATCGTGTGCTGTGCAAAGCATGTGAGTCTGCATCCTTAGCTCTAGCAAATGTGAAGAAAATCAAATCTCTCTGAGCTTCATGCTTTCTTCCAATAAAACCTGATGCTAATGGTATATCCTTTTCACACTCATTCATGCCTAACTATACTACCCTATCCTGAGGGTTAGATCTCTAGTCCAGAGCAGGTTGTGCCACATGATACAGACAGTGTGTGTGGTGCTTCCCAAACATTAGTGAACAGAGTTTGAAACTAGGTCTGGGGTAGAGGCTGAGATTCTGCATTTCTAATCAGCTTCAACAATGCTATTGGTCTGGGCCACACTGTGCAGCAGGGAGAGAAGAGGTCAGTCCCTCTTCTACACTTTTTCACTGAAATGACCTCCCCATTCCTCTCCAAAACCAAACTTTGAAGTTCGGCTCACCCTCAGCTTCTTTTTAAAGGCTTCAGTGAACCAGTGCCCTTATTATCCAATGCAGTGGCTGGCTTATTATTTACTGGGAAAATATTGCTTTGTATCATTACTTGTATAGGTAGAGTTCAATTCTAATTCTTTAATGAGTTGTCATGTATTGTATTAAAGAAACATAAACATACTTCCTCCAAACCACATGTATACACATGGCCTATCATGCGTACTTTTTAAACTAATTCCTTAAAGAATGGTGTAGTTCAAATAAAGATAAATTAACCAATAACTCTGGAATGTTGTTTTTATTCCCAACATTAATTAAGATTTTGGGTGAATTATTTTATCTGCACCTGTTTCTCTCTTTTAAGTAAAGTAGGAATGTTATCATCTGATCACCCCTCCTTCTGTTACTTCACTTTAATTTTTTAAAAAATTTAGTAAAGCACCGGGCACCTTGCAGCACGTTATATTCTGCACCTCAGGCGATAACAAAAATGGTTAAGAACTTCTGACTCTCCTTCCCTCCAGACACACACACTCAGGTGAAGATGACCAACACATCCAAAGCTATAACTACAAGCCAGACTGTGATGGAAGCTACAGGAGATGTGGGAGAAATGACATTCATGAGAGTACCAAGAAAGTAGGTGTAAATTCTACCTCAGGGAATCAGGAAAAAGTTGGAAATGTGATGCCTGAACGAGGTAGTGAAACACTGCTAAGGAGTTAATTAACACAACCCTCAGAAGGAATTATTTGGCAAAAGCAACAGCCCAAGCAGTATGAAGAAAGTCAAGAATATATTTTTAGGGTCCTGTGAAATACTGAGTTCACTCAGCTGTAGTCATCTGAATATCCACGCAAGAGTCTTCTTTTAAATGAACTCAAGTATTTTAATACAAGTAAACAAACAAAAATAAAATGTGGTATCACCTGCCAGATGAGTATTATTAAAACTACATACAATGTAGCAAGTGTGTTGGCATCTGCCTGTAATTCCAGCACTTAGGAGGCTGAGGCAAGAGATTGCAAGTTCCAGTCTACCCTGAACTACACAGCTAGACCTTGACTTGAAAAATAAAACAAAAAAACAAAAACCCATACTGTTACGAGGCCAAGTGTTGACCAGCACGCTTTTATCCAAGGTGGGTCACAAGAGAGATTTGCAGGGGGCGGGGTGAAAGCGAAGGCACAGCTGTTATTTCTTCTCCTCAGAGCACGGGGCCGGGCTTCAGTGCCTCACCTCACGGGTGCGGCGCAGCAGCTGGGCCTGCAACTGCTCCTCCCGGCTCTGGCTCCCTCAGCCGCTGCACTCCTTGGCCAGACATGTACTTAAGGATCTGATGAAAGGCATCCGCTCCTCTAGGTTGCAGGCAGTGAGAAAGACACGTGATCAGTTCTGATGGGTCCCACATCACCTTCCCTTCCCTTCCCAACAGCCTGCCCTGCAGACTTTGAGTTCCAACATCACACGCTCAGACAGACGGGAGCCTGACAGGATGTCTGCACCACTTCCCACTATAGCGTTGTCAAATTTCTATACTTTATTCAGCAGTTACAAACGTAACCACACGCGCGCATACGCACACCTCCATCCTAGCAGTTCTGGTTCCTTCCTCTCTGGCTGAATTATGACTGACACAACCACAAGCAAATATGGCAAAATATTAGTATTTATTAAATCTGGAAATAGGGACGTGTATTTGTGGGATAGTGTTTTTCCACTTGAAATGCTTCATAATTTAAAAAAAATTTAAAAGAAAATGAACAATAAATATGATTAAATAGGATGTTATCAGATAATGTTTTCTGCTAAAGTCTGAGTCATCTGTAATTCTGCAATGCTAGTTCTTTTCTTTGTTAACACAGAAATATCTGAAACTGGTTTGAGAAGTTCTAGCCTCGAATGAGACTTTCTCCTTAGGTAAACGTAAGGATTAAATAACAGGAATAGTTCTCTCCTTGTATGAGTTAATGCTCTGTAAAACAATTTTCAAATAGCACTTCACTCTTAGTAATGAGAGGGTGATGGCAAAATGCTATCTGTGTTCTTTGAGAATGCAGGATGAGACTGGATTGAAACTATTCCACGGGATAACATGGACTCAAGAAACAAGTGGGGCGCTACCTTTGGACAGAGAAATACGTCTTCCTCTTGGCCACGGCTTTGATAGGGAAGAAATTTCTCCTTGGAGAAACATGATGGGTGAGGACAAAAGTTAATTTTGAAGTAAAAGGAAAAGATTTAGAAAGTTTATACTAAATAACCTCCATTTTACCCATAAACAATGAGTATCAGGGGAGAAAGAGGAGAGGAGTCAGAAGTTTGGGCTTGAGGAGGGAAGAGTGATGTAGCTATTAAAAATATGAGGTTGTTCATTTCGGACCACATGGAGGCATTCGAAATACTGCCAGGAGACCAAATCTGGTGAATGAAAACACACGAAGGTGCGTATTTACATAACAAAAGAGACTGAGAGGGCAATTACTAAAATGTGAACATGTTTCATTTCTGGGTGGCAGAAGCTCTGGTGATTTTTCTCCTTTTATTTTGTCTTTTTCTACCATCCCCATATACTTTCCATGGAATTGCTCATGGTACTAGTTGGTTTGCACATGTGGACACACACAGCAGAGAGGAGACTGTGTAGCCGAGTGTCGTCAGACTTGATGACCTCTTTCCTTTATGACACCTTCCAACTGCGGTGATGAACCAAGGGAGCATTGGGAAAAACTCAGTCAAGTAATTATGCAGTTAACTACTGGGCACAGAGCAACTTCAAGAAACTTCAATTTTGCAAAAGGAGCTCAACTTTCATGACCCAGCCATTTCCAAGTGCACAAGGAAGGCTAAGGGGTCATTTGCCTCAGTCCACCAGACACCTTGCATCACAGCAGCGCATCACTCAGTCCTAGTACTTTTCCTGCCCATTCACCTTGCCTGTTTTCATAACTGCAATGACTTCCTTTGAGCTGCCGGGGGGAGGTAATACCTTCTCTTTTTTTTTTTTTTTTTTTTTTGGTAATACCTTCTCTGCCCGGGTACATGCTGCCGCAGTTTTGGGTGCTGCACAAGTATCAGGAGACCTGCTTTCCAAACTCTCAATTCCTGAGAAGTTCTAGCCCCTAAGTAGGGCACTCTTCACCTTGTAGAGGCCTCTTAACATTTATCTCCACAACCTCCCGACCTCTTGGGAAGAGCGGACAGATCTGCGACTTCCCCTGCTTTACACCAGGGGGCAGTGTCTGCCTAAAGACAGTAACTTCCTGAAACCAAGCGCGGCTTTGGGATTTGGACTGCAGAGCCCCACCCTCATAAATGGCAGAAGAAATACAGGTAAAGATGCTCCAGTTCACTGTGGATTCAACAGACTCACGCTCCAGGCCTGAGGTCGACTGAACTACGAGGGTAGGACTGCAAGCAGAAGAAATTGGTTCAAACCAGCCAAGAATCCTGCTAACTGGTCACATGGCTTGGGATCATCATAGAGCAGCTCTCATTAATTCCACAGGTTCTCATCCTGGCTGAATCCCTGCTGGTGCTGAGGGTTGATCTTAATAACTGTGATACAAGAAGGTCTTCACTGGTGCTACCTTTGCAGCCATATTTCATCAAAAGGAAACCTTCCCATTCCTCGCCTGTGGAGGGAGGGCCATGGTGACAAATACAGCAGGGAGGGAGGTAAACTCTAACAGTGCTCTGCACCTTACACAAAACACACTCTACCCGACTCTGTCCTGTGTAGTGTTAAATGACCACAACTCACAGCCATCACTGATTAAAGGAATATCAGTGCAAAACATGAACCATCATTCTTACTTCCCAAACTGAAGCATTCTCTCCAGTTATATTCATCTTCTTGTCTTTACCAATGTAGTGGCTTGAAAAAGCAAAATTAATAAAATGAGAATAAATCATAAAAATGATCATTTCTGCTTCAGATTTTAAAAATACAATACTGCAGATCTCTTTTGCATCCCACCCAAAGCTCGTTCTATCCCTTCCTCCCCGAGAGAAAGTCTCATTATCCACACCATGTGTGGACGCTCACTCACAAACCAAATATAGTGATGTTTTATGTGTTTTTAAAATGTGTGCTAAGGGGCTGGGGGTATAGCTCAGTGGCATAAGCGCTTGCCTGGCAAGCGCAAGGTCCTGAGTTCGATCCCTAGTACCAGAAAAAAATAAAAATAAAAAAATAAAATAAAATTTGTGCTAAGAAAACTTAATATTTCAGCATTAAAATTTATACTGAATTTTCCATGCTTCCTTTTTTTCATTTAACATGTGCTTTAGAGGTTCATCTATATATTTGTATACAGATCCAATTCAGCTCTTAAGTTCTACCAAATTTATATCACACTTTATCGGTTCACATTTAAAAGCCATTCAGGTAGTTTCTAGTTTTTGTTATTACAGTCTATAATTACTGTATCCTTATACACATGTCCAAGATACACTATAGGCTGTGTACCCAGGAGTTTACTCCTGGGTTTTACATTAATTAGATGATGCCTAGTTGTTCCCTAAATTTCTCATTTTTATCATACTTATACTGCTGGAGTTTGCTAATATAATAAGTGTGAAGTGGTATTTTACAGTCATTTTAGTACTCCTGTCCTTGATGACCACCTAAGGTAAACACCTTTCCATGTTGACTGTGACAGTTTCCTGTTCACTCAGTCTACTTTCTAAAATGCTATGAAAAGATGTTTATTGCACATTAATGCTTTGGTAGTTCTAGGATCTGAAAAATGAAGTTACTAACAGTAATGCCTTCTTCAACACCCGAATACTGTGTCTCAGCAGGAGGTTCACAGCATAACCTCGCAGTTTTGCTGGTGAAACCAATACTTGTTACAGGCTACGTGTTCTTGTTGGTTAGTGGATGTTTTAAATTCTGTTGCAAATTATACTACAACCACAGGAAACGAAAAGGTTGGAGCCTCTGGTTTAAAGCAAAGAATAAGGGTCCACTTTTGTTTCATGTCTAATAGAAGCAAGAAGCAAGAAGCAAGAATTTTATTCTAACTTGCCTCGTCCAGACAGCCTGGCAAACAAGCACGTATATACACAAACAATAACAGTGGGTATTAACCCTAACACACCACTGGAAGAGTTTGAGAGTAATAAGCTATATGGAGTTACTCATATTTAAATACAGCACAATGAATGACTCTGACCTTGGGAAAAACAAATACATTTTGATGGTAGGAATTTTTATAACTGTACAACTGCAAATCTATTGCTTATTCAGAGTCAATTATTTTTACATAAAGCAATCTTTTCTCTTTAACTTTATGTACATTACAACCACACATCTTTGTCATTAGGCCATTTGCATCCTGTCCTCCCACAGAGAAACTGGCAAAATCCTCATCTACTCTCTATATATCTGAAAGGTGAACAATATAGATTCAAAGTTGCATTTGCAAGGAGTGTGAAGGCACGTTTCCTAGCAGAGGAAACAGCGAGTGAAGTAACTCTTCGATTATCTACATGACTGGATCGGTAATTCAAAAAGTCAGTTGACCTCAGACCTTCAGAGTTGATTTTGATATATAGTTTTATTCTCTTAGTTTCTTGGGGTTTTTTTGTTTTTGTTTTTGTTTTTGTCTTTTTGACACAGGTTCTCGCTATGCATTTCAGGCTGGCCTTGAGCTCACTTTGTAACCCAGGCTGGCCTCGAACTTGCAGTGATCTCCTGCCTCAGCCGCCCAAGTGCTGGGATTACAAGCATGCGCCACCACACCCAGCTATTCTCTTAGTTTGAACTTGAATATATTTGAAGTACAGGAAGTTCAAAACCATTTTTCTAGATAACAGCAGTGGTCCTGCAGGAGGAAAACACGAGGGTCTACGAAGTTTCCAGCTCCACCCTGCCGTTTCCCTGCCTCTAGTCTGGGCTTACCCATCATCAAATCACAGGTACAGAAAAGGCTAACGCCATGGCTCTTTCTCTCTAGCAGCATCACTGTGGAAGCGGTCTGTGCCTTCCCTGGGCAATGGTAAGACAAGTTTCTTGATGTAAAACCAAACCATCAAACTCTGCTTAAGTAAACTTTGTGAAAGGGGCCTTTTGCTTTTCCTCTGTTAGGGAAAGGACCCCAAGAAGCATGAAATCGTCCTATCATCCCTCATACAACTGTATATTGTCACCCAGCGCTTCCACTTCACAGACCAGCTCTCCCAGAACACTTCCAACCAGATGCAGCAGAGAGGTCTTTGGAGAACTCCATTCTCCCAGGATAGCTCTAGAGGCCCTACAATCACCTGCATCATGCATCTGAATGGGACAGGGGAGTCCTAGCTGTGAAGGAGTCACCCCTGCCTGGATCCCTCCACTGGTACAGGAATGGGCACCTCCCCAGTCCATATCTACAAGACAAATGGGCGTGTTATAACCAGTGACACTCTGAGACCTGGTTTGTAGGAATACTGATCATATGTCAGCTAAAGTTTAGGGAAAATCTTGTCATGGGCTTTTGTAGCAAACTCAAACCAAATGAGTCAACAATAAACAAAAGCAAATAAAGAAACCTAACAGGTCCTGACCCAGAACACCATCCTTATCAACACCACACTCCACACCAGGCAGACTTACTCCAAGTCAGGACATACCTCTCCAGGAAAGTGAGAACGAAATGACACAGGCAGGAAGAGGGAGGTGGTGAGGTGGGATTGTTCAGAAAGATTCTATACTCCTGGACTTCTCGGTTAGAGAACAAGAAACCATTATAAATGACGATCAGACATCATAATACAATTCTGCGTTCTCTGTATTAAAAACTCTTATGGTTTAGCATCAACATTTTTCCTCCATGGAGAAAATACACTTAAACCTAAAACAATGAGCCTAAAGAATTTCAGAATACTGCTTTATGATCTGAACAGTTGCTCTGTTAAGAGAAAGAACTGTCTCACATATCAGACCATCATTTGAGCCATTTTTCTGGCTGGTGATGAAATCAACTGAATTTTCAAATATTTTAATGGAAAAAGAGAATCTATGTTAACCTTTACCTTCCCACTCTCAGCCTCCAGACTTCTTATTGAGGCCCTGCCTTATGCAAGGTTTAGATAACTTGAGAACCTGTGGTTTTACCCAAGACCACCCTCTTCCTCCCACAGATGTTAAGTAACTTTTTAACTGTCGGCCGCCCCACCCCACTGCCACTAGAACACAAGCCTCTTGAGAACAGGAATCGGATTTGGTCACTACTGAACCCCTGCCCTAAGAATATGCCACACATTCATGCAGCGAATGCACTACAGAAATAAGGGAGAAGCTCATGTATTATGTATAAGGGGGGGACGCTGACAAAGAACTTTGAATGGGATGCCTTTAACATCATGAAAGAAGCACATGGGTTCTTTAGATTGGCAAAGGAGTAACTTTTGCCCAGCAAAGTTAATTCCTAGTGACCTTTAGTGTATGGAACCTATAAGTTTAAACTGTGCTGTAAGTAGGTTCTGGTAATTTTACACAAAGAGATTCTTCAAGGTTAACACATTGTGGATGACATTACTTGACTAATAGAGCTCTGAACGTAAAGCTGGCCTGACTGCTAAACGATCTGGCAGAACTCAGAAATAAACCCTATGCATCGAAAGACCCTGGACCAGAGAGCTCCCTCAAACCCAGGAAAGTTGGTAGGAGCTGAAGGAGGCCGCCCTCCATCTCATCTTTGGCGTGCGGTTTTCAGGGCAGTGTCCTAGTTCTAAGGTGACAGCGCCACAGGTTAAGGAAACAATTCCCTTTCGCTTTTGCAGTGTGTCCCAGGTAATGTAACTGTGCGTCCCTTAGTAACCAGCCCCCGGGCCCACGTACCCCTACAGCCTTTTCATCGCTCGAGGTGCCAGGGCAGCAGGCCCAGCAGAAGCCCAGAGGCTCTGCCGGCGACCGCGCGCTGCTGGACTCGGGCCTGGGCGCGCCCGCTCTGCCCTCCGTGCCCTGCCCCGCGCCAGCCCCCGAGCACAGGGCACAGAGCGAGCCGGGCTCCTCGCCAGGGCGGGGTGCGCACTCACCTGCAGCAGCACGGCCAGCAGGAAGCACAGGTACATCTGGTAGATGCCCATCTCCCCCACCGCCTGGAACGCCTCCTCCACTTCCATGGCCGCCGCGCGAGCGAGCCGGGGCGGCGGGGCGGCGGGGACTCGCGCGCCGGGCCGGATCCGGCCGAGCGGCGGCGGGGCGAGCGCGGGGTGAGGGGCGGGCGGCTGCACCCGGCCTCGGGCTCCGGGCTCCAGACGCGAGCCGCAGTAACGAACACTGAGCGGCCGCGCCCGGAGCGGGTGGAGGGAGGAAGTGGGTGCGGCGGAGGCGCCGCGGGGGCGCGGACGGGAGGGGCAGGGCCTGCAGGCGTCCGCGCGATCCGCGTCCTCCCTCGCGCCCACTCAGTCCGGGGAACGGTAGGGTCGCGCGGGGGGGTTGCAGCTCAGGGAGAAGAGCGCTGTGCAGGCGCGTTGGTTTCCACACCTATTCTGTGCTAGCCGTGGGTTAGGTACACACAGGTAAGCAAAGAATTGCCCCCACCGCTTGGCTTGCAGAAGTAAGCGCGAGGGGCAAAGTAAACGCAGAAGAGGAAAGGATAGACTGGGGAGGCAGTGATGGTTGTCATGGTAGTTGAAGGTAGTTTGTCATACTGGAGAGGTAGGAAGAATAGGGGCGGAGGGAGAATGAGGAACACTGGTCCCCTGCCTCAGTCCTCTAATGTCTCAATTCCAAGCCTGTACTTTTGTTTACTGTTCTTTTTAACAGCTGCATAGTATTTCACTCTTCTGACCATGACCCCGTAATTTCCAATACAGATGGTGACCAGCCAGTATTCCTGTCTTCAATAAACTCACTCATGCTGTTCCCTTAGGATTTTTTTTTTAAAAAATCATACTATAGCTGTATTTATGTTACATTTTTTATTTTTAATATCGTTCCCTTTTTGTACCTACCTCGCTATTTCCTATTATCTATCTCTTTTTTTGCTCTTTATTTTTTTTATTTTTAGGTTTCTTATATCAGAGAAACCATGTGATATTTAAGCTTGTGTGTCTGATTTATTACATTTCATATTATGGCCTCAAGTAATAACAAATTTCCTGCACATGACTCAAAGTTATCCTCTTTATGTCAGAGTACTATTCCATTGTGTATAAATATCACATTTTCTTTATCCATTTACCTGTTGATCAACCTAGAGGCTGCTTCCAAGATTTACCTATTGAGAATTGTGCTGCTATAAACATGGTACCGCTGGAATATCATGTCTTTAATGCTTTTGGAAGGTACCTACAAGGGAAATAACTGCCTCAAATGGCATTTCTTGTTTTAATTTTTTAAGGACTCTCCATACTGATTTCCTTAATGGTTGCAGTGGTGAATTGACTAATGGTCAACTTGTAACCCCCAGCTGAACTAAGTGAGTGTGGTGCTGGGTGTAGAAGGCCTACATGAGGATTGTTGCCAACGGCATAAAAGAACTGGAGGGGAAGATGGCATCTTCTGGAGAAGCTTGTCGCACTGGTTTTCCTGATATGAACTCAGCTATTCTCATCCGCCAAGAAGCTTGGGTCCTTGCTGCAGTCCTCCTCAGGAGAGCTCTCGTCCTTACCTTGAGCATCGCTTCCTGGCTCCAGTACAGATCCCTCAGGCTGCTGGCACAGATCTGTCACCCCACTGGCACAGACTTTCTAGCTTCCACCACTGACCTTTGGGCCTTGCCAGTGCAGATCCTTGAAACAGACTTGTATGAGACATTGCCATGGGCTCTAGGCCTCAAGGTGGACTCATGGAGGACACTGTTGTTGGATCCAGGCCCTCAGCTGGATTCACTGGGTCTCTAGTGCATGGACAGATCTTTTGCACTCTTCTGCATTTGACTTTTGGGTGAATACTATAAAATAATCCTATACATTATGCATCCTGTATTAAATCTATTCCCTTGCAAACCCTGACTACAACAGTTGTACTAGTTACATTCCCACCAACAATGTAGGAGATTCCTTTTACCCCCACAGCCTAGATAGTGTTTGTTATTATTTTATTACTTGATTGTTCTTGATGATGGCCGTTCTTTCTGGAGTAAGGTACAATTTCAGTGTTTTTTCAATTTGCATTTCTCTAATGGCCAGATATTTTGAACATTTTTTCTTGAATTTATTGGCCATTTATATTTTTTCTTCTGAGAAGTATCTGTTCATTGCAGGTACCTATTTTTTAAATTATTTTGGGTGTCTAATTTTTTTTAAAGTTCTTTACATATTTTAGATATTAATACTCTTTCTGAGGAATAGCTGGCAAAAAAATTTTTCCCATTCTTTAGGCTGTTTCTTCACTCTTTTGATGTTTCCTTTGTTGACCAGAGGCTTTTTAATTTGACATGAACCCCAATTTTTTATTATTATTTCTTATGCAATTGAAGTTCTACTCCCTGTCGCATATAATATTGTTCTCAACCTTTAATGTTTAATCTGTAAATTTCCTTTTGGACTTAATGTGCTTCCAGAAATGACTTTGGGAGTATTCCTTCCTTTTTTATTTCATTAAAGAGTTTGAGGAGTATTGGTATTAGATCTTTTCCAAAGTTCTTATAGAATTTGAGAGTAAATCCACCTGGATCTGAGCTTTTCTTAGGTCATAGGGTTTTTTCTTTTTCTTTTTTTTCATATTACTTCTACTCTCATTGTCTGATATTGGATTATTTGGGGTTTTTATAGCTTCTTGATTCAGCAGTGGTAGTTCATCTATTTCTAGAAATCTGTTTCTTCTAAATTCTCCATTTTACTATGGTATAAGTTCTCAAGTAGTTATTAATAATCTGGGTTTTGGCAGAGTCTGTTGTGATTTTGCCTTTTTGTTTCTAATTGCAGTGATTTGAGTTTGTTTTTTCTTTTTTGCTAAAATTGGCTATGGATTTTTCTCTTTTGCTTATTCTTTTAGAGAACCAGCTCTTTGAGTCACCGATTCTATGTGGGATTTTGTTGTTGTTGTTGATGTTGTTGTTTGTTCCAATTTCATTAATTTCACCTCCGATTTTTATAATTTCCTTTCTTCTACTAGCTTTGGATTTGGATTGTTCTTGTTTTTCTAGGACCGTGAGGTGAATTGTTAGGTTATTTAGTTGGGCTCACTCTGCTTTTCTGATGCGGGCGTTCACAGCTATAAATATTTTCTTAGGACTGCTTTCATTGTGTACCATAGGTTCTGGCATGTTGTACTGGCATTATCTTTTGATTTTGATTTTGATTCTAGGAAGTATATAGTTTCTTCTGTGACCCATGGATTATTTAAGAGGATACTGTTTAATTTCCATGTGTTTGCATAATTTCTGGCTTTCTTTTGCCATTGATTTCTGGTTTCATTGATCATGATCAGATAATATGCGTGATTCTTTTGCTTTTACTGAAGTTTGCCTTATGGGCTAGTATGTGGTCTGTTTTCAAGAAAGTTGTACATGCTGCTGAAAAGAATGTGTATTCTATTTTTGGGTGGAACACACTGAAGATATTTATTACATCCATTTGTTCAAAGGTTTGGTGAAATTCTCATATTTCTTTGTTTAGTTGATCTATCCATTTTTGACAATGGGATGTTGAGGTCTCTCATTGTAATTGTATTGGTGTTTATTTGATTATTTTTTGTCCAGTAGTGTTTCATTAAGCTGAACTTGTCAATGTTTAGTGCATATATGTTTATTATTGTTATCTCTTCCTGTTGAATTGTTCCCTTAACCAATACATAGTGCCCTTATTTGCCTTTTCTAATCAGTTTGGCTTGAAATCCTCTTCGTCAGAAAGTAGGATAGCTTCTGCTGTTCTTTTCCAGGTTCCCACTGCATGGAATATTGTTTCACACCTTTGATATTTGATCTGTGATTTTCTTTTTGGATTAAATGTTTCTTGTATGTTGCATATTATTGGAGTTTGTTTCTTGATCCATTCTGTCAATCTGTGTCTCTTGATTGGGAGATTGAGACCATTTACATTGAGGGTTATTCCTGAAAGATTGCCTTATTCTTGTGGTTGCATTATTTTCCTATTTCTGATTTCCCTTTTGTGTGTTTTTTCCTGTTTTTTTTTTCTTTTTCTTAAATGCTCATCCTGCCTAGTGTATTCAATCTATTGAAGTTTTGGACCTATTGGCTTCATGTCTCTTTCTAGGATATCCCTGAGAATTTTTTGTAGTGATCATTTGGTGGTCATCAATTTCTTGAGGTGCTCTTTGTCGTAGAAATACTTTACTTCTCTATCAGTTGTGAAAGTTTTGCAGGATATATAAGTCTGGGTTGGAAGTTGTTATCTTTTAGGGCTTGAAACACTTCAATCCAAGCTCACTTGGCCTTTAAGGTTTGTGTTGAAAAGTCTGCTGTAATTCTAATGAGTTTATCTTTATGAGTGATTTTTTGCTTTTCTCTGACAGCTTTTTATTAATAAAAATGTATTTACTTAGAAACATTCAGTATGTGAACAAATGCTTAAAATACAATTTTAAAAAGGTAGCACATTGAGCTCCATAGAGACAGTGCTGGGGCAAGTGAGACCCGAATGGGCGGTAGGTGACTGTAGATCTGAGGAGAACACATAAACATGGGCAATGGAGATACTAAGAAGACAAGAGGCAAAGTGTCATCATATGCATTCTTTGTGCACCCAGATGCTCCCATTAACTTTGCAGAGTTTTCTAAAGTGCTCAGAGAGATGAAAGACCATGTCTGCTAAAGATAAAGGAAACTTTGAAGACATGGAAAAGGTGGAGAAGGCCAGTATGAAAGAGAAATTAAAATATAAATTGATCCCAAAGGAGAAACAAAGAATTTCAAGGATCCAAATCTACACAAGAGGCCTCCTTTGGTCTTCTTGTTCTGTTCTGAGTATCATCCAAAAATCAAAGGAGAATCTCCTGACCTTTCCATTGGTGATTTCACAAACAAACTGGGAGAAGTGTGGAAGGGAGAAATGTACAGCAGATGACGAGCAGCCTCATGAGGAGAAGGCTGCCAAGCTGAAGGAAAAGTATGGGAAGGGCATTGCTGCCACCTGAACTAAAGGAAATCCTGATACAATGAAAAAGGAAGCTGTTGAGACTGAAAAAAGCAAGAAAAAAAGGAAAAGGAGGAAGATGAAGAGGGTGAAGATGAAGATGATGATGATGATGAATAGGTTGGGTCTAGCACATTTTTGTCTTGTCTGTAAAGCATTTAACTCCCCTGAACACAACTTCATCCTTTTAAAGAAAAAAAGTGAAATGTAAAGCTGTGTAAGAGGAGTTTTAAACTGTACAGTATCTTTCTTAAATGTACTACCGAATGTGTCTTCAGGCAGCCCTGCCCTGGTGGTATTTTCAGTAGCTGCTAACCTTGCCTGGTACAGTATGGGGCTGTAAATTGGCATGGAAATGTAAAGCAGATTCTCGCTGATGCACGGCATGCATTACTTAAGCGTGAGGACCGTAGCTTTTCATCTTCAGTTGTCTGTGATGCAGCTTATATGAAATAATTCTTGTTCTGTTAACTGAGTATCACTCTGTAATTGCAAAAAAAAAGTTGTACCTCTTTTGTCTAACAGCTTTTAAGATTCTACCTGTGTTGGACTTCTGGGATTTTGACTATGATGAGGTGTGGAGAGGTTATTTGGGGTTCTATATGCCTCATTTACTATATATTTAATTTTTTCCCTGAATTTGGAAAATTTTTCTGCTATTATTTCTATACACAGGCTTATCTATGCCACTTGGCCGATATTTCACTTATGCTAATTAATCTTAGATTAGTCTTCTTTGTGTCATTCATCAGTTATTGGATCCGTTTTCCGTGTCCTCTTGTTATCTTTAAGGTGTCAGTAAGTAATTTGTCAGTGAAAGCACCTGTATCTTTTAGCTCTGCTACTATGCTTTCACACTGGTTACTTCTGTTGTCCATACTTTGAACATAATTTTTAATCTTCTGAATTTCTGTTAGGAACCTTTACATGGATTATAATTCTTTGTTAAACTGGTCATTCATCTTGTGTATTATTTTGTTTAGCTCAGTTAGCTTTTTATCAGTGTCTTCTGTAATCCCTTTGATTGCCTTCTTTATTACACCCATTATCTGTTTAGTTATATCTGCTGTGAGCCAACTGAGCACTTACTGATCTGCTGTTTAATCTCTTTTGTTATCCTTTCAAATAATTTGGCCTGATGACTTTTGTTTTCCCTTCAGTGACACACGGATCAGCTTTGGAGGAGTTGGGAGTTTCAAGAGGCATTTTATTGCCTTGCCTGTTCATGTTTCTATTGTTTTTTTTGGGGGGGGTTGGTCACTTACAGTGGGAAGACTTTGTCACTAGCATGGAGGACTCTTTAGTTAGTCTGCTTTTTTAGTAATATATTCTGGACATGGCTAACTATAGTTCTTTATTTCTATCTAGTGCAGCCACCTGTATTAATATAGGAAAGGAAGGTGCATTGTAACTGACCCAGCAGCCAGTTCTTCAGGAATGGCGGACAGTGTTTTTAATAACACAAAGGTAATCTGGATATTGGCATATATAAAAAACCTATTGCTACAAACAACTGTGCCACACACAGAAGCAAGTAAATCAGCAACAATAATATCTTCCAAGACAAACTGGATGTACCATAATAACCAATGATGTACCACCTTTAACGTAGACAGAAATCTACAATCATATTAAAAACACTAAGACAACCCAAACATTGACATGCAGCAAATATCTACTAAATGTGATACGTATACCTCCATTAATGATAAAAAAGAATTCAGCAATAATAACATGGAGTTAATTTACCTAAAGATAAAATAAAAATATAAGTTGAGAATGGGAGAGTTCAAGAAGAAAACTTGAATATTAATAAAAATCAATTATTAAGAGATTATTAGATCTCTTAATAATCTTTTATTATTATAAAAGAAAAAAGAAATATGGAGAATAAAAATTAAAAGGGGAAAAGAAGCAAGAAAATAAAGGAAAAAGGACAAAGGAAAATTCCCTAAACCTCAATAAACCAGGGAAGAAGAGAGAGGGGGAAAAAAAGAAAAGAGAGAATGAATCCGAAAACAGAAAAAAGAAAATATTCTCTGTTTTTGAATCAGTAGTTTCCTTTCAGGAGACACAGTTTTGGAGTCCAGCAGGTCACAGTTTTCTCCAGTCTTACAGCTTGAGGGTTCATGAGGTGCTCTCCTTATTTTAAAGATCCCTCTGTTTACCTCAGGCTGTGGCATTGTGCATGCTGAGATGGGTCCTTGCTCATGCTAGCAGATAGGGAAGGCAACCAGTCCTCAGATCTAGGCAGGATGTAGGCAGCACTGTCATGGTTTTAAGTATTTCACACAGGCACTGGCTTCTCGCTGTGGGACACAGAGCCCGTACCCATCCTGGCCTGAAGTTAAACTTCTCAGGGATCTCTTTCTAGCCCACTCCTGTCCATTTTGTCTACTATTGCTGTCTTTCACCCAGTCACTGTGGGTAACACTGAGAACCTGAAGTTGTTTTTCAGCAGTTCTGAGTCCTAGATTTAAGTAATCTGCCCCTTTCCAGAATGGCACCTGATTAAGTATTCTCTGGCAATACTGCAGGCACCAGCACTGGGATCTCCCCTGGCTCTTGCCTGCCTTCATATGGACAGAGTCATAGAGCACAACCCCATATTGCTTTTGCATCTCACAGCAGCCCCTCTTGAGGGCCATGCTCTAAGCCCAGTCCACCACTTCATCTCCCAGGAGCTCCCAGCCCTGTGGCCTTTCCTTGCTTCTGTAGAGCCAGGTTTGCCTCTCCATGAGCCCAAAACAGACAGAGTCCAGAATTTTTTGTTCTTTTCTCTGATTTGTGGTCCGTATCACCAACCTATAACTTCTAGTTTTCCTGTCATTTCTTTTCTAACCCCTGGCAATCTACTCTTTTTTGCTTTGCCAAGTTTATTTTCTACCGTGTGGATTCTAGATCTCAGAAAGGCTGAATTTTGCTGCTGATCAGCACTTTGCCATTTTCTCCTCCTCTGGTTGATTGGTTGTTGATTTGTTTCTGTATTTGTTTGTTTTTTATGAGACAGGATCTGCCTGTTTACTTCAGGCTGATTTCAATTTTATTATGTACCCTAGCCTGGCCTTGAACTCTGGGTGATCCTCCTGCCTCAGCTTCTAGAGTGCTAGGATTATAGGTGTGTGCCACCATGCCTGGACACTTTTAAAAACTTTGTCGTATGTATTGAAAATGAAATGGTTTCCTTTTGCTGGAAGCAAAAATTTTTATAATCTATTAGATCAAGCCTGTTAATTTTATTAAAGTTGTCTATATTATTATGGAACTTTTCCTACATGGACATATCAGTTTTTAATAAATTTATCCAAATTTTCTAAGTTATTGCTTTTGAGTTTTAAAATTCTCTTTTCCTCTTAGTAGTTCAGTCCATCCTCTTATGATAGTGATAAAAAATTTTTTTTCTCTCTTAATGCTTTTTGCCTTCTTTTTTTTGGGGGGGTGGGTACCAGGAATTGAACTCAGGACCTCAGGCTTGGCAGGCAGGTGCTGTGCTGCTGAGCTATATCCCTGGGCCTTTTGGCCTTCATTTTCATTTTGTCTTATAGTAATTTTGCTGTTTCATTTTGCTATTATTACTGCTTTCCCTGTAATCCTTTATTCTTGTATCATTTTTTATTCTCACCCTTTCAGTTTTGTACTATTTTAAACATGTTCATGAAAGGAAGACGCCTTTTAGTCCATCCAGTTTGACAGCTTCTGTGTTTTAATAGGTGAGTTAAATGCATCCATACTTCTTGTGATCAATGTAATTGAAGTTATTTCTCTTATCTCCTTTATTTTAACTTTCTAACCATCTGTTGGGTTATTAAAACTATTTTAAAATTACTTTAAAATTTGTGGGTTTTTTTGCTATTGTGAGGACCTACAGATAACATTATTATTATTATATTATTGTTACTATTCCTCTTACATTTTAAACATTCACATCTGTGTGCTTTTCTACAATGCTATACTTTTGTCTCTTCTCTTTGCAAAGTGGATAAGAACCTATATATGATTCTAAGACTACTGTGTCTAGGATGACTTAGAAGGACTTAAAGATACTACATTCTGAAAGCCTGTTAGATGACTCAAGCTATAACTGTCACCATCCCCAAAGTACAGATGTAGAAGTCTCATATGAAACTTTTTGATTAGAAAAAAAATCATTGTTTAAAAATATTACCCTTAACTTGAAAATAATAAGAAAGCAAGAAAGATATACTTTTTGCAGTAAAATAATAAGGCACTACCTAACAGGCCCGCTTGAGGATCCCAGGGTCATTTCCCTGCCTTGGGCTTTGCTATATACCAGTAAAAAACAGCCCAGATATTGTGCATTACAGACCTGTTTGTAGGATTTTTTATGGGAGAGAGGTAAATGATGACATTCAATAGGAAAATACTTATGACTTCATTCCCTGATGGAATACAAACTCATATCAATCTAGCAATCCTATTTGAACATACTTTTTTCCTGTAAAACCCATTTTCTCAAATGCTCTTATAACCAGCTTTATTTTCCTACTAGTTTCCTCATTAATTATTGAATTGAATAAAATGTCTGACATGGGTTCATTCTATTTTAAAAATAGAATCATGCTTTTTAACTTTTAATTTTTTCTTGACATCATGATGTACTCGAGTAAAAAAAACAATAATTCAAATTAATATTTTATGTGACATAGTTAAATTAATAAATTGAAAGTGGTAGGTAGAAGTTGGGTTATTTCTTTCTGCGCCCTAAAAGTGTTTCTACTTTAAAAGAGCCAAAACCTTAGTTTATTCACTTTTGTTAGGACATGGCACCACAGGTTTTTGTAAAAATTGAAACTGCACCCTGGGGAGTGTCTGACCTGAGGTCTCACAGGTTGATTGTGGCCACAAACACAGTGCCTAGGAGCCGAACACTTTCCTGCAGGTGATGGGGAACCTGAGGTACTGTTGTAAGTTGGAGTGATGTGATTAAGTAAGATCATTTGGCAGCAGATGATTTGGAAGCGGAAGATGCATGTAACACTGGTTGTGAGACTGTTCTAATGTCCCGGGAATAGCTTAGCCTAGAAGGATAACATCAGGAATGGAGAAGTGAAGTCAAACTTTAAGTAAAAACCTCTAGGAGCTGAGGATACAGCTCAGTGGAATAAGTGCCTGCCTAACAAGCGCAGGGTCCTGAGTTCAATCCCCAGTACTGCCAAAAAAAAAAAAAAAAAAAAAAGTAAAAACTTCTAAAAACTTTATAGTGATTGTGTGTTACAGACACCAATAGAATTCAGGAATAACTCTCTGAATGTTTAGTCTTGACAGCCAAAGCAGGAGTGGAGGGCCTACTAACTGAGGGGGAAACACAGGTGGCAGTGGCTTAGACTGCAATGGAAGATTGAGGGGCTAGGATGAGAATGGTGGGGCTGACAGGCATTGCTCTTTTCAATGCTTGTTGCCCCTTTAAGATCCTGCCCTTCCCCCTTAACCTACCCAGGCCTTTGCTGGGATTTTCATGTCCTAATTTACTGTCAGTGCCAGAGTTCCTGAGCCTACACTAAAGAAAGAGCCAGACTAATTAAAGCTCTCCTGAGGTTCAAGGTGCCTGTGTTTGTGGCTCTTAGGAAAGAGTTCCACTTTGGAGCATGTTTTGCCCATCTGAATGTTTTTTCCTACTTTTCTTCTTTTCAAGTCTTTTCTACCATAATTTTGCAGTACCTGCATCTTCCTTTTATAACTCCAGAGGAATGTACATCTAATTGTTTTTAATTATTAAAAAATGATGTTAGAATACAGTGTATATCAACCTTTGGTCCATAACAGAAAAAAAATTAAAGTTATCTGGTAAATTATATAAAGTTTTCAAGCAAATATAATGACAAAATATCTTCTTTTTAAAAGAAATTACACAACCTGTGCATCTAACCATGGTCATATCTTCTGTTTCATTGGTAACTTGGTGTTCCAGATGACTACTGAAATCCAGCGTGTGAGACAATAGACTCCATGTATGTTAAATATGCTTTCAAATCCTTCAGCATCAGTGTTCTGTGCCAGCCTAGATGTACTCAAGACATTGCAATTTTTAAAAAATCTGAAGAAATTTGTCCTGTATAAACCTTCATGCGTGCTGAAGCGATACTTCGGTGTTAGTAGTCCCAGCAACATACTTTAATAAAGACAACCAAAGTGCAATTACCTTTGTCAACAGAAAATTGATGTCAATGAAACAAATAGATGGGACTGAACAGATCACAAACCAGCCAGGAATATTTCTGGTTAGATGTCTGGGAGAAAGGAGCAAGAAGACAAATGGAAGAGAAGCAGTTTTTTTTTAAAAAAAGGAATTAGTGGTGAGGTAGCTGTTTCTCTGTCTTCTGGCCTTGCCAAGCAACAACTTTTCATCCAGAAGTATTGCTAAGTGGGTGAAAAACATTGAAATAGATCCTGAGTTAATCTGGAGAAACTGTCCATTTCCAGGCCTCAAAGCTTAGCAATAAAACAAAAGCATATAAATAGAGCTGGGTCTAAAATTTAGGAGTTTGAAGAAGAGAGATGAAATATGAGAGACATTAGCCATTCATCGTGTTTGAATTTAGATAGTACGTATTTTGCTTACTAAAAGTCCAGTTTTACATGTTGTCCAAGAGGCGCTAAGCTTAAATAATAGGGCATTCATTTAATTCAACAAATCCACTCCTGGGTGCTTATCTTGGATGGAAACGTCAGTGGTGTTACTGTTTCGGTTATTGCTGCTGCTGCTGCTGCTGCTGCTGCTGCTTTTTGGTACATAGGAGAATTCTGTAAGTAGGAAAACCAAACTGCAATGATGCATTTTCCATACTCATGAGGTCATGCTGAGGCTATGATTCAGTAGGATGGATGAAAATTAGCCTGAAACAAGGACCAATGCCTCATAGTTCTGCAGGATTAGGATATAGATGCTTCCTGGAACTGCCTGAACCACTTTAGTAGTTAGAATGTTGCACAGGGGTGATGATGACCCTAAAATCAACAGTCTCAGCCCCAGCTGGGGTTTATAAATTAGGAAAGCCGGGTTTGTCACGTTCAGAAAACAGGGAGCCAAAGACTGAGACAATAAAGTTCAAAACCCTGATGTACTCAGGCTCAGAAAGGAGGGGAGAAAAAGAAAGAAAGAGAGAAAGAAAGAAAGAAAGAAAGAAAGAAAGAAAGAAAGAAAGAAAGAAAGAAGGAAGGAAGGAAGGAAGGAAGGAAGGAAGGAAGGAAGGAGAGGAAGGGTCATGACTCCTAGAACATTGTGAAGTATTAACATTCATTCCACAAACGGTCACGTGGCACCCATCCAGTCTTAGCACTGTTGTGCTGCTAAGAATACTACATCGTGTTAAACTGCATAAAATCACTCCCAGTGCCACTTGTATTCCTTGGAAGGACTTTCCTTCTTGGCAGCGGACTGGATGTTTTGGGTGGGGTGTGAGCAAGGAAGAAGGAGCTGTAGATTGTGGGGACTGCACAGCGGCTATATTCATGAAATTAAGTCTAAATCAACACAGTGCTGTGAAACCAGAACGTTATAAAGCAGGAAGTTAGCTATTAAATCCGCTTCAGTCTAATGGCTCTTCTCCCCAGCCTTGTTTGCCTTAGGAAGAATGTAGCCAAATCTCTCCCTATGGTGAATGTCACCTAGCAGGAAGTTACATTAATGCACAAACTCACAAAGAGAATATGCATGATTTTTCAGAGCCAAATTAATCCCTAATTTACTGGCACACAGTGATTTGAGCCAAAAGATCAGATTGCTTTTTACACGCTATAAACTCATCTTCTTTACCAGTCTTCATCTGCATAAGAAGGGGGTCTTGTTCTCAGCCAAACAGAGAAAATCAAATCCTCCTGTAACTTATCTGTTCCAACTCAGGACTTTCAGTACTCTCAGTGTTGTTTGCCATCGCTACAGATAGTCTGCCCAGGCCAAGATACTTCTTCACCTTTGGTTAGTCCTAGGACCTTTTGCAAATCTAATGAAACTTGCAAGTTTCTTCAGGAAAATGAGTTACACACATACTCCAAGGCATTTTGAATATTACATTTTAAAAATCACCAAGTCAAATGCTCACATTATAAAATGATGAATCAAGCCTATGCCTGCATTCTGGGAGGCTGAGGCAGGAAGAGCAAGTATGAGCCCAGCTTGAGCAACTTAGTGACTTAGTAAGACCCTATCTTTTTTTTTTTTTTTTTTTGGTGGTACTGGGGATCGAACTCAGGACCCTGCACTTGTTAGGCAGGCACTTATTCCACTGAGCTATATCCCCAGTCCCAGTAAGACCCTATCTTAAAAAATAAAAAGGATTGAGGATGTAGCTCAGTGGAGGAGACCTGGCTTCAACCCCCAAACTGCAAAAATGAAAAAGCTTAAGATAGTCAAGGAACATACCAAAAGTCACATGGTAGACAGACCGCTCTTGGTATAGTTTCCTAACTATGAAATACTTTTTTCTTATCTAAAAATATTAATATGTTACAACATTATCTTTATAACACATTTGTACTATAGCTCATTTGTGCTGTTGTGTTTGTGTTAGTGCCACGATGGTTTCAGGATAGGGATGTATTCTGAATGAGGCTTTCCCTCTATCTACCAGTCCAGAAGCCCTAATTGGGCACGTGTGTGTGTAGTGTACTAGCTTAGCAAGCTACAGTCCTAAACACATGCAGACCAAGTTCTCACTCGTATTTGAAACCAGAGTTGAGACGATTCCTAGATGTCTCTGGTGGGTTATTCTTTAGTCAGTGGCCATTCTTCTGACCTGAAACGTTGGTCTGCAAAAACACTACAACTTCATATCTGTTTCTTATTGGACTATGAAAGTCTAGCATATGGCCAGTTGCAATGTACCCTGCCTGAAGGGCTCTAATAAGCTGCTGAGGGCTGTTTGTCCCTTTGACTTACTATTGAGGCTATTTGCTGTCAAAGCAGTAAACAATTCCTTTGGAGGTACTTCTTAAATTTCAGATGATGTTGGAAGATGATAGTCTTTCACTTGGGTGGTTAATGATGTATTTTCAGCCTGGTCTGTGAAGTGACTGTGTTCCTAATGATGTGGCATTTGCCACTTCCAGGGTCCTGGTCACCAGCTTTTCTTTTCCTCTTCATTTTCCTCCTGTGGTGGAGACCAATTCATTGAGGGTGAAATAAAGAACTAAGGTAGATGAAAAAAAAGTAAGATGAGAGTTTTAAGATTAAATATCTTGGGATAAATGAATTAATAGAAATTGTAATAAAAATACTTAAATCATTTTGTTTTTATTTTCATCATTTCTCCTTTTAGATTTGTGTGTTTGGGAGGCCAAACATATGCCTTGTTTCAAGGAGCTGGGTAGCTCTTAAAACAACAGATAATGGAAAGATAGTGCCCTGATGTTAATTTAGATTTAATTTATTAGATATTAAAATGCAAACTGATAGCTAAACATCACCAAAGCAGAGAGAGAGGTTTTCCCTTGAAGTAGCTTGCACAGGAAGAAGGCGTTCCTACAGAGATAGTCTGTTTGACATTGGCTAGGGAAGGGTAGGATGGAGTTGATTCCACAGCTCTCTGCCGGTCTTCCCAGCAGGTGACCAGCTGGTACAAAACATGAGCCTGACAGCTTGGTGCACTCATCTGAAACCCATGTTTCTCTTTTCCTCCATTCAGGGAATAGCTAAAAATATGATCTCTAATTCCCATACTGCCATGGGGCAGCTCCAAAGTAAGAGTTTTCAGTTTAAGATTCTTCGTAGAAATATGTCCAATCATTAAGAATTTTAAAGTATAAGCTTAGTACGGGTTAAATATCCCTTATTTGAAATCCTTGGACACAGAACTGTTTTAGATTTCAATGGTTTGGATTCTGGAATATTTGTAACATATGAGATATTTAGGGGATGAAACCTGAGACTAAATATGAAATTCATTGATGTTTCATATCCACCTTATACGCGTAACCTGAAGGTAATTTCGTGCAATACTTTTAGTGCACATATGTTTTACCTGTGAAGTCAACTGTGGAATTTTCCACTTACGGTATCAGATTGGTACCCAGAAAACTTTGGATTTTGGAACATTTTGGGTCTTGGATTTTTGCATTATGGATGCTTACCCTATAATAACATTTTAGGAACTGCAGTCATTTATAGACTGATGAAATATGGATGTATAAGTTCTCACCATGGGAACAAACTTGGAAAAGCTGATTATATAGGTAGCACATTTCAAATTGGAAAATTTAACTTTAAAATCAATGTTAATAGGTTGTATATCTTTAGAGGAAATCTCCAATTCCCAGGTGGAGGTTCACAGCTAGGTAAGAAGAGTCAGTCTTTCTCTGTTAACCCTAAGTTGCTTGATAATTAATAAAGATATTAATACATGTAAGAAAAAGATTCTCACAAATACAGTATTTTAAATGAGTTGCTGAGCTTTAATGTTTTCCTGTTAGGTAACATTTCCTTTATCATTAGAGAGTGCCTTTGAGTCTCCAGAGGGGAGTCATTTAAGAAGGAACAGCTAAGTACTAAGGACAGCAGTCAGGAGTACCTGCACCAGTAAGGGGCCGGTATTGTTGGACCTCAGGTGCAGAAGGACCAGGCTGGTAGCTAGACCTGAAACAACATCCTGTCCTGGAGAACACATGGCCTGTGCATCCCTACAGCCCTAGCCAGCTGCTCTGGACTCAGAGGCTGGGAAGTCTTCCAGTTTCTATAAATAATCCGGGGAAGAAGAGCATCTGGAATTCAAGTACAAGCATATCTACCCATGCCCTGGTGTCAGCCACTTTAATATGTGCCCCAAGTGATTTTAAAAATGATTCCATTCTTTGAAGTGACTTGTGTCCTGGGGATTGAAGCTAGGTGAGCCCTAGGCTCTGCTTTCAGGGACCACAAGTCACTTCAAACAGAGCTGTCTGGTACAGAGAGGGCATGCAATAAATGTTGAATGAATGAAAGGAAATTAACCCCACCCCCCCAAACTTTAACTCAACAGTTTAAAGAGCTTTCCAGAGAGTCAAGGATATCCAGGTATAATTTCTATACTTAAAGGTATGTGACTTTACTGGGTAAGCCTCAATTAGCAGCCATTTCTTAGCTAGAGGTTTTCTAGCTCCTGACACTTAGGATGGTCACCAGGAGGGGGGGAACAGAGACGTCTGCACTGCCCTTCACTCTGTTGTTCCGCTGTCCCCTTCCTGTCTCTGTCTTCATCTTGTGCCCTTGACCCTTCACTCGCCAAGCTCCACCCAGATGAGCCCCTGGAACACACTCGCTCACTCCCGGTCTCTCCTTTCTGTGACTGTACCCCCACCCCACCTTTACAACGCAAATGCCACTTCTTAGTAGAGAGTAGCTCTGAAGCCTCTTTGCCTCTGATATAGCACTTACCGTAGTTGGTAATTTTGTATCTATCTCCTTTACTAAATAATAAATGAAGACAAGGACCACATCTGCCTTGTTCACTATTGTTTTGCGCAGGATTTAGCACAAAGCCTAGGGCTTAGTTGGTCCTCAGTATATATTTGTTGAATAATGGAATTAATATTTACAACAAACCCACAATGATAGTTATATTTAATGACTGTCATGCCGTACATGACTGGAAAGGAAAATTCTGAGCCTTTTGTTAACATTAGGGAGGTTTTTCAAGTGAGACATCAATCTGAAGTTGTACCTGAATAGATGCCTTCACTGGGGTGGAGGGCATTGGGAGAAGGAAGGAAAAGAGGCACATGTCTGGAAAAGGGGATAAAAGATCAGGAAACCTGAGGGAGAAAATGCCATTAGGATATTTAGCCCTTTGATCTGTATTCGGTAAGAACTTTATCTTAGAGATTTCTATTTTCTGTATTGAAGCCTATAAAAATGGATGTAATTGAAGAGGAAAGTTTTCAACCTCTAAATTAATTTTAACAAGTAAGCCATTGGGTTCCTGTGTTAGTTTCCTATTGTTGTCACCTTGGGGGACCTAGCTTTTAACACTTGGGAGCCATTAAACATACAGACTATAGCCAGGTACCTGTAAAAACAAAAGAGGGTGCACAGACAACGCACAAAATCTGTCTTAGAGAGTGGCGAGGTAGCTGCAACCAACCTGACTTTAGGGCGGGGCTGCCCAAGCCCTTGGGACCCCACCTTCTGCCAGATTGTGTTTCAGATGCTGAGTGAGGAAATTTAGGGATTAATTGCTGCCCTTCCAGGCTTGGAGCCTAACTTTGAGCTGAGTATTTTCCTAAGTCTCCCTCTTGGATAGAAATGTTTGCTCTATACCTTTCCCATCACTGTTTCTTAAAAATATGTAACTCATTTTTGTTCGTTTTGGTTTTGGTGCTGGGGATTGAACCAACGACTTTCACACTGAACTGTACCCACAACCTGACCTTTGTAAGACATTTTTTATTTTGAGAAAGAATCTCTCTAAGTCACTGAGTTGCTCTTTCCAGGCTTGGACTTGTGATTCTTAATTTAACATATGTGGGAAGTGTTTTTGTGACCCTAAAGAAAGACAGATTCCAAGGATTAGGGTGTGGATCCCAACTCAAACTTGAATTTCTCTCATACTGGCTCTTTTTTTTTTTAAAGGTGCTTTGTTTTAATTTTGGATTCTTTATCATTATTCTTTCTCTTCAGGGATTTAGCAGTTTTCAGAGCTAATCTTACTTAGCTCTGAGTAGAATGCCTTTCATTTCTCCTAGACACAATACCTCTTGTAAGAGAAAGGGTACCATGAGCCAACAAAACATCTTCAGTTTTGCATTATCCAGCATCACTTTTAAAAGCTATCTCCAGTGAAAATAAACTTAAATGAATCTCCTCTCTCTCTCTCTTTTTCCTATACTAGGGAATGAACCCAGGGCCTCGTGCATGCTAGATAAATAATCTACCATTGAGCCACATTCTCAGCCTCCCTTTTTTAAGGTTCTTTTTTTTTTCTTTTGAGACAGGATCCTACTAAATTGCCCAGGCAAACTCAAACTTACAATCCTTCCTCAACCTCCTGAGTAGTTAAAATTATAGAGCTACTCCATCTCAGTCAGTTTAAATAAATCTTTAGCTAATTAAGGATCAGTTGTAGAAATGTCACAAATTAAAGCATCTAGAAATTTCTTTTAGGCAAAGTACTGAGGTACATTTTTTAGTGTGTTTCTGTTCTTACTGGATCTGGTCCTACTTGCCTAGATGAAGTAAAAATTCACTACAGGGAGTTTTGTGTTTTTCTACTTAAACTCTGTAGAACTGGAGCTTGAAAATCAATTTAATGGTGTTTGCTCTTTAAGCTGTTGCATGTTAACTCTGTAAACCTGCTAAACCATATATCTCCCAATTAAAGTCAACTCACTTTTAAGCAAAGAATATTAATGATCACATTCTGAAATTATATAAGCTTCCAGTGTTGAGTTTTGGGGAAAAAACTCTCTTCCATGCATCCATGATTTCTCAGTCTCTACTTGAAGAAATGGTTCTGACCTGGACTTTTAGAAATCTGGCTTTCTCAGCTAGTTGGGGGAATTTGGGCAAATTTTAAAAAATTCTCTGCACCTCAGGGCATGGGTTAGTCACATGATCAAATGATCAAGTTGGAATCCATCCCTGGCTTTCTAATGCTAAGAAGTGAGCTATTTACCAAACAAACAAAACCTTACAGACAGAGAATCTAATGTATTTAAACAGATCAGAATGAAGCTGCCTTGATAGCAGTGTGGACAAGAAGTCATAGGAGATGGCACACAAATGGAAGCAGGGTGGCCAACACCAACTTGAGGCCAACTCCACCCCTGCCACCCGTGTGCATCTGAGGCACAGTGTGAACACCTGGGTAGCTGGCCTCTACCATAACTTGCAGTGTTTAGTTTTTTGCTTCTTTGTCATTTCTCCACTGTACTGTGTCAGTGCTCACAGATATCATACTTCAAGTTGTAGCCTAAGAACAAAGCAGATGGTAAATCATTCCCAGGGAGATTTAGGGCTGGTTTAGGACTTGCATCGTTTGTAAACTCTCATTTCCTTTGGAGCCACACATAGCATGCACATATACCCCATAGCATACACAAAACATAATTTTCTGTGGTTGTCTTAGAAAGAATATTTTTGGGTGTCATATATTTTTAAAGTCCTTAAAACTCATAAGCTATAGGTACTGTGCCTTTTAATGACTGATGGACAAATAGTCCTACTGTAGTAGAATCAAACCTTAGCAAATATTAAAAGTATTTCAGCATATGTAGCTGTTGCCATAACGTTTGATGTTGACACCAGTGAGAGAAAAATATGTAACTAAGCATAGTGTAGGACAAAACACATAACTTTTGGATGATTACCTGCTTTTTTTTTTTTCTCATTAGATTGCCTGATGACAATATTGTAAGTTTAGATAATATTTCCTATTGTGGCACTACCAGAGAATAAAGTATTTCCACTTGAACAAAAAACAAACTTTTTTTCTCTCCAGAGATTGAATTGCACAATGAAGTACATACTCAGCTCTTTTGTTTTTTTAAGTTTTATTTTTTTAAGTTGCTAATTTGCCTGGTGTGGGCTTGAATTTATGATAGATCATCCTGTCTCGGCCTCCCAGATTGCTGAGACTACAGACAGGCCCCACAGCTCCTGCCCAAGTTAACCATTTCATAAAATCATGTAGATTTTCCATTTCGCTTAAGCTTGTGATGATCTTTCTATATTTTTTCTGAAGACGGCATCCCTCAGAGCAGTCCCTGCTTGAAGATCATAGCTAACCTATGGGAGAAAAGGCTTCCTACTCTGGATGAGACCATAAATTTTCTTTCTTTCCTCACCCTTAGCCCTCAGGTTGGCAGATAAGTAGAAGAGACTGATAAACTGGCCAAACTACTAAGACAAGTGACAATTAAAAAATCAAGACAAAAATTAATTAAGCAGAGGTCTTAATGATGTGGGGAAAGAGGCAAAAGAATGAAAATAGAAATTATTGTTTCTATTTCCCTGAACTCAATCTCTGATACTTCTTGTCTGCCTTTTCCACTAAAACCTTTAGCATATCATTCATCTGAGTAGTTATTTAAAGTACTTTTAACAGTTTGAACATCTGGGTCAGCTCTGAATCAGGCCTTTGATTGAATTAAATCTTGAGGGTTTTTTTTCCCCTGTTTGTATTATTTTGTTTTGTACTGGGCCTGGAATCCAAGGGTTCCCTACTGCTGAGCTACATCCCTAGCTCTTTTTATTTCTTATTTTGAGTGAAGGTCTCATTAAGCTGCCCGGGCTGACCTTGAATTTGCAATCTTCCTACCTCAGCCTCCCAAGTAGCTAGGGTTACAGGCAGGCACCATCATGCCCAGCATATCACAGATATTAATTGGATTCTAGACAGTGTATGTAGAAGAAAAGTTGAGAGTTGAGATTCGTAGCATTTATGTCCAGAAATCGATGTGCTTCTTTCTGTGACTGGTTATTGATATGGATAATTAAGTCAGTCTAATCAAGACTTGAGCTAAATTTGCTATGCTCAGTATACCACCATATTTCTGCTCAGTAAAGAAAACCTAACCAAAAGGCAATAAAAAGGTGATAAATTGGGAGAAGATATTCCTAATATTTGATACTACCAAGTGCTGCATATTTAAAATACATAGAAAATAACTTTAAAATCAACAACAACCCCAAGAAAAAGCCAGGAGGCCCAATAGAAAGGTGGAGAAAATATACAGATAAGCGGTTTTCAGAAGCAGCTATCACAATAGCTAACAAGTCTATAAACACATGCTCAATGGTATTCTCAACAGAACTGAAAATTAGGGTCCCATGTTTCATCAACCAGACTGACAAAAGTTAAGAAGTTTAACAATACTGAGCGTTGACAAAGATCTGGATAAACGAAAGCTGCTAGCACATGTGTAAACTTGTGAGCAGGGAGGCAGCCTTTGATAAAATTAGCTGCCTGTGATAAACCTTGCACAGGACTGAGAAGAAACATTGCCCAGTGCATGTTAGGCAATCAGCAAATGCACACTAAGTGAAACTCTGCGGTGAGTAGAATTGAAGCAACCAAGTTGTCCATCATTAGATGCACAGGAAGGTAGACTGTGTGCGCTGAATTCCTCTGACAGTGGCTGCTGCTGGGCCAAGCACGGCAGCGCACCGTGAAATATATAGCACAGTCATCCTCACAATAATGCTGAAGAGGTATCTATGAGTTGTGATCAAAATATGTGATGTGTGTTTAAATTTTTAAAAATTTATTACAGTATGACACACTGCCATGAAACGTACGTACTCTGTCATTGCAGCCACTTTCTGAAGTAGTTCTGAAGTCCTCTTTCCTGAGTGTCTTTATGATGAAAATATAAAGAATGCTGCTTCTGAGGGCACCCAGTGGAAAGGCGGGCTCATAAATCATTGTCACCATCTGTCTCTTTTACTGGATGTGGCGCTGTGTGACTTCTGGCTCCTCCCCCAGATCAAAATGACCAGAGCTACCGGCTTTGTGTACTGCAGGTTTCTGCAGGAGAACTGCCCTGTGGTCTGACCATTTGCTCCTTCCCAGACAGCCCTTTCTGTGACAGACTGTTCCTCTTAAAAGAAAAGCGGTTTCAGCTTGCCCTCCAGCAGGTAGAGACACGCCTCTCCTACGGTCCCAGTGGTTCTTCCAGGTCTGGTTGGCCCAAAGGTGTCTCCCACACCCTGAAAGTCTCTCAAGGCCCTGCAGCAAGGAGCTGGGCTTCTCTTTCCTAATTCTCTTGAGGTTCATTTTTAAATAACCTGGGATAACACAGTGAATCCCTCCTCCAGTCCTTTCCTTTGAGGCACAGTCACATTCTGCCCTATTGGGATCTTTCGCAGGGTCTCTTAGTGCCTTAGCAGCTTTGGACAACAGGGATGTGAATAACTGCACCAGACAGTACCATGGTGAGTCCTTCAGAAGTAATTTAGGGCTGTGGGGTTATTTTTCTCCGCAGTAAAAGACTCTGAAGTACTAAACTTTGGAGCTGTTTCGCTTTGTTTCTATAAAAATTTCTACCTTCTTTATGTATTTGTTATCTCTTACAACAGTCTTGAATTGCTGGCCATCTTGGCAGGTTGTAGCTAGGAAATCAGATGTCCCTGTTTGGTGGAATTGTGCCTGAAGGGGCCACTAGGTCCTGAGCCAAATACCTTACTGAAGGACTCTATGTGAACCTGGAGGGAACTATTTGCAAATTGAAATGCAAACATTTGTTAAGTCATTACTGTGACTCCCATAGTGCCATGCTATCTTCATCCTCAGGGCCTCCTCTGAGACAGGACAAGTGTCCACGTTTTGCAGACTCTGGGAGGGTGAGGGCCTTAGCAGAGGTGAAACAGCTTAAGGTTGCAGAGCTGGAACTCAGCCTATGTTTTGTGGCAAAAACTACTCCAAAGTCTTCCCTTCTTTTCCTTTTATTGATTTCCATGCTCTAAATTGCCAGTTAATTAGCCTATACTTAGGCGGTACATTCCTGTACTTAATTCCTTTTTTTCTAAAAGCAAGTTACCAATAATCTGAAACACTCTCTTACTTTAGAATATTCAGAGACTTAGTAGAGACTGATTAGAAAATGGAAATTTCCTGCACAGAAAAATGTCCCTCTAAGAGAGGGTACAATGCAGTTCTCTTCAGCCCTGTTTCCACCAACTTGGCTATGCTGTCACAGAACCCACTGCTCTCCTTCGAGCAGGTTCCTTTATAGACTTAGTGAACACGTTACGGGACACTCTGTACAGTACTAGGCACAATCCCAGGCCCTTTACAAATGATCATTCACTTAAAGAATTCATCCAACTGGCGCTCCAGGTAGAAACTAATAATATCACCCACGTATTACAGAGGGAGAAACAGGTTCCGAGAGATCAATCTATTTATACGCAGCACAGGCGAGATTTGATCCTGAGAAGTCGGAGAGTACGGAGCCGGAAGCATTTTTGCCGCAGTTCCTTTACGAACGCGTGTTCTGTTGTGTGCCAGAGGATGGGGACAAACAGGGAAGAGCCAGCAGCCCCTGATCTTCAGAGGGGCAGGAGGAGCTTGGAAAGCCAAACGCCTAAGATGAGATTATCTTCAGAGCCTCCAGCAGCTCCTTGGCTGTAACGGTTGTTTTAAAGGAGCAGAAAGGGAGAGCAGCCTCCCTTTGGGTGTCACTTAGCAGGCTGGCACTGCTTCGATCTGAGGGACATTCAGGTGAACCTGAAATCACCTAACCTAGTGATGGTGAACCTTGTAGAGTGTTCAGTGACATAAACAACCCACTGTGGCATGTGCCATAGGTTTGCCACTGCTGAGTCCTAACCTATAGCAAAATGACTGCCCACTCTGATGTTCCTACTCAAACACCTGCCTGGCGTTTTGGTCCCCTCCAGGTGTGTATTTAGAAGAGCTTAGACTTAAGAAGGACAAGCTCTGAATATGACAATACAGATAATAAGGAAGTAAACTAATGCTTTTTGTTGGTAGTCATACAACAGTAAAAAGAATCGTATTTCAACTTGGTTTTGGAGCTTATAAAGTGAAAAATAGTCTCAATTCTGCCTTTATCCACAGAAGAGAGCAGGAAGTTGTGCAAGGAAAGGTCTTAGCGAGAAACAAGCTCTAGCCTTCAGCACCTGCTTGTTGTGTTTGCAGACTGTCCGGCCTTCTTGCTTTCCAGCCCTCCCCCACCTCTTAGTTCCAGCCTTTGGGTTACGTAGATCATCTGAGGAAGAATGGGGAGAGGGCTAAAAAGATGAAAGGAGAACGGGCTCACAAGTTTCTTTATAAAGGTTACTGGGAAAGACTTTCAAATGGGATGGCGCAGTTGTAAAGAGGAGAGATCTACAATTTTCTTGGGAAATTCAGAAAATATGCCGACCGCCAAGGCTAGGTCTCTCACTTAGC